>JAJOOE010000333.1:0-65144 GCA_036250405.1 Solanum raphanifolium | reverse complement strand
TATATATATATATATATATATATATATATATATATATAGAGAGAGAGAGAGAGAGAGAGAGAAAGGATGATTATGTTAATTGTTATGATGTTTGATTGTTGGGAGAAAAGCTGAAAAACATAATTTTTATAAGAAATATGTTTTTCTATTTGGATTTGAAATTCTACATCTGAATGATGTATTTGTGTTAAAGTATAAGTATGTTTCTGTTTTATTATTTATTATCTTCACAAGGTAGAAGTAAGGTGTGCACTCATATCAATTTCATATAAATTCATGTAACCATCAAATTATTATGAAATATCAAAGTTTATATGAAA
Organism: Solanum raphanifolium; assembly: GCA_036250405.1. Lineage (NCBI taxonomy): Eukaryota > Viridiplantae > Streptophyta > Magnoliopsida > Solanales > Solanaceae > Solanum > Solanum raphanifolium. The sequence continues at coordinate 64,824 of JAJOOE010000333.1, read as the reverse complement.
TTAGGATCACAAATCCTCTATAAATATCGAAGGCTTTAACATTTCATTTAATCACATTTTTACCATCATCTCACCGAAGTTAATTTAATAGGTGCTTAATTATCTGTAAAAAAAAATCAGTGATCTATTGTGTAACATACACAGTCAAAACTCTCTGTAATTGCATCATCTATTGTTATTTATTGTCATAGAAATAATTGTTATAGAGAAGTCTTATTGTGACAAATATTTTTTTTCTCATTTTTTTGGCTAGTGATTAATTAATTACAAAATTGTGGCACTTGGTAATAATAACAGTGATCAAATTCACGAGATTTGCACGGAGCTGACGAATGTGAGGCACAATTTGAATGACATTGATTATCAAATGCGAGATGTTTTGTTAGGAGGCACAATTGAAGAGTTGTTTTTATCTAATAAGTAGATATTCTACTTACTTGAATAGAGAATTTTAGCTTGAATATGAACTTAGGAATGATTATAAGTTCTTTTATCGTAGATACCATTGATTAACTTTTATTTTCTTTTCAATATATAGGAAGGAAGATTATGTGAATTTTTATGATGGTTGATTGTTGGGAGAAAAACTGAAAGAGATAATTTTTATAAGAGAGATTTTATTCTCTTTCGATTTGAAATTTTATATCTAAATGATGTGTTTGTGTTAAAGTATAAGTATGTTTTTCTGTTTTCATTATTTCTTGTCTTCATAAGATAGATGTAAGGTTTGCACACATATCAATTTTATATACAGTCATGTAACCATCAAATTTATTATGAAAAATCAAAAATTATATGAAACTAAGACCACAAATCCTCTATTAATACCGAACACTTTAACATTTTCATCTCACTGAGGTTAGATTAATTAGTGCTTAATTATCTGTGAAAATAAACTCATCCATTGTGTATATATATACAATCAAATCTATCAATAATTACATATATTATTATTTATTAACATAGAGATAATTGTTATAGAGAAGTCTTATTGTGACATCTAATTTTATTCTAAGTTTTTTCCGTGATTAATTAACTATAAAAATTATTGCACCTGGTAATAATTACGGGGATCAATTACATGAGATTTACACTAAACTGACAAATGTGAGGCACCATTTGACTGAAATTGATTGTCAAATTAGAGATACTTTTTAGAACGCACAATTGAAGAGTTCTTTTATCTAATAAGTAGATATTCTACTAACTTGGATAGAGAACTTGAGCTTGAATATGAACTTAAGACTGATTATAACTTCATTTATTGTAGATACCATTGATTAATTTTTATTTTCTTTTCAATAAATAAGAAGGAGGATAATGTCAATTGCTATGATGGTTAATTGTCGGGAGAAAAACTAAAAAGGATAATTTTTATAGGAGAAAATTTTCTCTTTGGATTTTAAATTCTATATCTAAATGATGTGTTTATGTTAAAGTATATGTATGTTTTCTGTTTTATGTATTGATTTTCCTCACAAGGTAGATGTAAGGTGGGTACATATGAATTTCATTACAATCATGTAACCATCAAGTTTATTATGAAAAACCAAAGTTTATATGAAATTAGAACCAAAAATCCTTTATAAATACCCAACACTTTGTCATTTTATTTTATCACATTTTGAGCATCATCTCACCGAGGTTAATTTAATTAGTGCTTAATTATCTGCGAAAATTCACACATCTTTTGTGTAAACATACACAGTCAAATTTCTCTATAATTGCATCATCTATTATTATTTATTGTCATAGATATAACTGTTATAGAGAATAAGTCTTATTGTGACATCTAATTTTTATTTTTTTTTGTCCAGTGATTAATTAATTACAAGAATTGTGGCACCGGATAATAATAACAGGGATCGAATCAATGACATTTACATAGAGTTGACGAATGTGAGGCACTATTTGAGTTAAGTTGATTGTCAAATGCGAGATGTTATGTAAGGAGACACAATTGAAGAGTTTTATCTGAGAAGTAGATATTCTACTTACTTGGATAGAAAATTTGAGTTTGAATATGAACTTAGGAGTGATTATAACTTCTTTTATCGTAGATACCATTGATTAATTTTATTTTTTTTTCTATTTATAGGAAGGAAGAATGTGTGAATAGTTATGATGGTTGATTGTTGGGAGAAAAACTGAAAAAAGATAATCTGTATAAGAGAGATTTTATTCTTTTTGGATTTGAAATTCTATATCTAAATGATGTGTTAGTGTTAAAGTATATGTATATTTTTAGTTTTATTTATTTATTTTCTTCACAAGGTAGTTGTAAGGTGCGCGCACATATCAATTTCATTACAGTCATGTAACCATAAAATTTATTATGAAATATCAAAGTTTATATGTAACTAGGACCACAAATCCTCTATGAATACCGAAGGCTTTAATATTTTATTTTATCACATTTTGAGAATCATCTCACCGAGGGTAGTTTAATTAGTGCTTAATTATCTACAAAAATTCACTCATCTAGTGTGCAAACATACACAGGCATATCTCTATATCATTGCATCATCTATTGTTATTTATTGTCATAGAGATAACTGTTATAGAGAAGTCTTATTGTGACATCTAATATTTTTTGTCCAGTAATTAATTAATTACAAAAATTATTGCACCTGGTAAATATAACAGGGATCAAATTCACGAGAGTTGCACGGAGTTGACGAATGTGAGGCACCATTTAAGTGAAATTGATTGCCAAATGGGAGATGTTATGTTAGGAGGCACAATTGAAGAGTTGATTTATCTGATAAGTAGATATTCTACTTACTTGGATATAGAATTTGAGCTTGAATGTGAACTTAGGATTGATTATAACTTCTTTTATCGTAGATACCATTGACTAATTTTTCATTTCTTTTCTATATATAAGAAGGAAGATTATATGAATTGTTATGATGGTTGATTGTTGGGAGAAAAACTGGAAAAAAAAATATTAGAGAGATTTTATTCTTCTTTGATTTGAAATTCTATATCTAAATGATGTGTGTGTGTTAAAGTATAAGTATGTTTTCTGTTTTATTAGTTATTATCTTCACAGGGTAGAATTAAGGTGTGCACTCATATCAATTTCATATAAATTCATGTAACCATCAAGTTTATTATGAAGTATCAAAGTTTATATGAAATTAGGACCACAAATCCTCTATAAATAACGAAGGCTTTAACATTTCATTTAATCACATTTTGACCATCATCTCACCGAGGTTAGTTTAATTAGTGCTTAATTATCCGTAAAAATTCAGTGATCTATTCTGTAAACTTACACAGTCAAATCTCTCTGTAATTGCATCATCTATTGCTATTTATTGTCATATAAATAAATGTTATAGAGAAGTCTTATTGTGACATATATTTTTTTTCTCATTTTTTTGTCTAGTAATTAATTAATTACAAAATTGTGGCACTTGGTAATAATAACAGTGATCGAATTCACGAGATTTGCACGAAACTGACAAATTTGAGGCACCATTTGAGTGACATTGATTGTCAATGTGAGATGTTTTGTTATGAGACATAATTAAAGAGTTATTTTTATCTGATAAGTAGATATTCTACTTACTTGAATATGCCCAAGTCTTCATCTCTTTGCTAGGATCCCCGATGATAAAAAAAAATTGATAGTTTAACTCGCTTTTTCATTCGTTTGGGACAGTTTTTATAATTGGATCAGCATGGGTTTCTTCGATAGTTGACTCTTCTGCATCAACTGCCTCTCTTTGAGTTGATATCATCAGTTGACTCTTCTGCATTAGGTTCTCAATAGATTGACTAGTGTCATCAAATACGATATGAATAGATTCTTCAATACTTAATGTTCTTTTTTTAAAGACTCTATAAGATCTACTAGAATTAGAGTAATCAAGAAATATACTTTTGTCACTGCGTGCGTCGAACTTATCAATGTTGTCTTTTTTGTTGTTGTGAACAAAACACCTACATCAAAATGGATGAAAGTATTCAATATTTGGTATCTTACCATTCAATAATACATGTGGAGTCCTTTTCAAAATAATTCTGATCAGACAATGATTTAGTACATGACATGCAGTATTTACTACTTCTGCCCAGAACTTGTGCGGAAGAGTGTTCGACAATCATTGTTCTTGCCATATATCTTGTAGAGTTCTGTTTTATCATTCCACTACTCCATTTTGTTGTGGTGAGCAAGGATATTAGAAATTATGAGAGTAGCCATTTTCATTATAGAAGTTTTGAAAATACTTATTCTCATATTCTTCTCCATGGTCACTTCTTATAGACATGATGTAGTAACCTTTATCTCGTTGAACTTTTTCATACAAAAACTAAAAGTTTTTGAAAGTATGATCTTTATGAAATAGAAACATGACTCAAGTAAAACGAGAATAATCATCAACAATTACAAATGTATACCTTTTTCCTCTAACGCTGAGCATTCTAGTAGGTCCAAATAAATCTATGTGCAACAACTACAAAAGTTTAGTGGTAGATACAATATCTTTACCAAGGAATGAGTTTCTAGTTTGTTAACCCATTTGACAAGCATCACAAATCTGATCCTTTGAGTAAGCTATCTTGGGTAGACCTATGACCAATTCATTCTTTGCAAGTTTCTCTATTAGTCGCATATTTGTTTGATCGAGTTTCTTGTGCCAAATTCAAGGATCATCAGTTATTGAAGCAAGAAATATATGTTCTCTTGTATTCTTTACGGACTCAAGAATATAAACATTTTTCTCCCTACTTCCTTATAGCTATTTTTTTCCAGATAAGTCTTCTATTATACATTTAGTCTTTTTGAACCTTACTTCTAGATCTAAATCACGCAGTTGACTAATGCTTAGAATATTATACTTAATTCATTTTATGCGATAAACATTTGTGATGTTCCATGACTCATTGAATGAAATGGTACCAATTCCAATGATTGTTCCTTTCGAGTTATCACCAAAACGAATATTTCCTCCTTTATATTCAACAACAGATTTAAATAAATTCTTATCCACTGTCATGTTATTTGAACATATGATATCCCGATACCATTTTCCTTTTGTTCTTCTGAGGTGTTCCTGCAAAGCAAATAAATACTTTCTTTTAGGTACCCAAGTTTTCTTGGGTCCTTTGGAGTTAGAATTATCATGATTCTTCTTATGTCTCCACACCCATTTTGTGGTATCGTGATCTCAAAATCTCCAGTTATAAGATAAGTGCCCAGACTTTCCAAAGTAATAACAACTTTTAGGAATGCTTTATTTTGAAATGGACTTGCTACTTTTAATTTTGGAATCAGTTGACTTACAGGACAAGATTGACTGATTGCAACTAAAGTAGTTTTCCAAAAGATGATTGTTTTGGATTAAAAGAATCAAAATTATTTTGAAAACTTTCAAGCATGGGTTTTATTTCATGCATCTCCTTATATAGAAGATTTTTTTCAACTTCACTGACTTCTAATTTTATTTCTAAATCCTTCTTTTCAGTTTGAAGATTTTTAAAATCAGTGAATACACTATTTAAATCAGATATAGCACGATCTAACAATTTTCTTAACTAAATGTAATTATTACATACCTCAGTGCTTAATTCTCCGATTTTCATGAAACATATGTTTCCAATTTCTTCATTTCCATTTTCGGAGATGTCTTCATCACTCCAACTGCTTAGTGCCTTTTCCTCTGGAGTAATTTTTCTTTGCTCCTAGACATTCGCTAGCTATGTGTTCATATTTTTCACATTCATAGCATTTTTCATCTTTTTTTAGATTGATCAGTGATGTACTTACCTTTCACAAAGTTTCATCCTCTTCTGTTGTTTCTGGATCTCCTGGATGATTTCATAAATGACTGAGTAATTAAAGCAATTTCATCTTCTCCTATTTCTTCTTCCCCTTTGTCTTCTTAAATTGCCTTAAAAGCTACTATTTTCTTCGTGATATCTTCCTGCCCTCTTTTGTTAAAATGTGTTTTCTTAAAGCAATTAAGTCTTCTCTTACCTCATCATATAGGTTAGAGTACTCAAATTCATTCTTTCAAGAACTATTACCTTAGCATGCCATTGAGGTGGTAGGTGATAACTATTGAAAAACAAAAATAAAAAAGAGTTGAAATTGTTCGGTATGTTTGTGTCATACAAATTGATAAACTATCCACTATTTATTGTAACACCTCGAACTTTGAAAAAGGTTAAAATGGTAATTGGAATGTCCAGAGTCTTAAAACAGACCATGGACCTCTCACTGAAGCCTAAACAGCTTGTGAAAGGGACCACAGTTCATTTAGGGAAGAGGCCCAACTGTTTAAGGGCTACTAGGGGAGGAGTCCACTTGGAAGGACCCCTAAACAGTCTGTGAAGTCTTGGATGACTCGTTTAGAGGAGGATCCCCATCTGTCCAAGGCTTCCAGGCAAGAGGTCTCCTGGACAGTTCTCTATACGGCACATGGGGCCTTGTACAGACCGTCTAACCCTCCATTTAGATGACCTCTTTAGTTTTCAAGTTAAGGTCAACTTCAAATGATCATATCTTTCGGTAAATAATGAATTAGGTGGCCCATGAACTATCAAATTGTATTCTTTGAGTCCTCTATCAAACGCCACCAAGTTTTCCTCATTTTGAGTTTGGAGTAAAAGGTTATGCATGTTTTAGTGAAGCTTTGTCGATCAGGTGAATCTCACGACCGCCTTTACATCCTATGAAGTGTTTCACGGACCATGAAGCCTTAAACAGTCTGTAAAACCTCATTTTAAGGCACCTTGACAGTTTTAAAAGTTGGGGTCGTTTTGGTATTTCCCCTATGCGTTTAGTACTTCAACTACGTAGTTTTAACCCCTAATCTAAGCCTAAACCATGAAGTTTTCCACCTAATTAAGGGCTTAGAAAGTGTTACTCAATTCTTTTACGTTCATTAACACTTCAATCCATTAGAGCAAGGTTCCAAGAGAAGCAAAGCTAGGGATTCGAGCATTCTTCAAGTTTCTTCGACTTCGGCAAAGAACTTTGTTCTTCCAGGTATGTAAGTTTATTCATAATCTTGGACTATTTTTTCCTCATTCCCTACATCTCAATTCAGTCAGAAATCATCACATTCAAAAGATCTATTAATAGTTCTTGATATTTGAATTCAGTTATTTAACAATTGAGGTTTTGATTCCTATTTTTGAATGTGAATCTTATAATGTTGTTCATTCTTAGTATTACATGAACCATATTGATTTCATGATCACTACAGGGCTGATTATGATACGATTGGATCAGATAGGCCTATTGTTCTCCCTCCTTTACCTCTAAGTCATACATTCGTGGTAACTAGTAGTCTAATACAGACGCTTACAGCGAGAGGGTTGTTTGCTGGGTTGGCTTCGGAAGATCCATATGCTCACATGACCAAATTGTCCATGTTTGCAGGAGTTGTGTAGGACGACTGGAGTTGGATATGGATGTCATAGGTCTGAGAGTATTCCCATTGTCATTGACCGGTGATGTTGTTGTGTGATTTTCGGAGTTACCATACAATTCTATTTATACATAGGACCAGCTGTATAAGGTGTTCGTAGCGAGGTACTTTTCGATGTCCAAGAAACTATATCATAAGGATAAATTGAATAACTTCACCACGTTACCTTGAGAGTCTATAAGCAGTTCTTGGGATAGGTTCACTGGGTTCATGAGAAGTGTTTCGAATCACCGCATTGATGATGAGTCATTGAAGGAGTATTTCTATAGAGGACAGGATGGCAATGGAAGAGCTGTGTTAGATACAATTGTTGGAGGATCATATGGTGAGTGCACTTTTGAGGAGATCGCAGAAAAACATGAGAGGATTTCCCAAAATAATAAGTCATGGAGCACTAGAAACGCTAATACTGGTAGAAGCACGTTCACTGTCCAAACTGTACCTAATCAATCTAATGATGACATTCGTGAAGAGATGGCTCAAATGAGGACAGAACTTGGTTTGGTCTTGAAACATGTGAGTGGTAATGCAAAAAAGGTAAATGCTGTGAATTATCTTACAAGATCTCCATCACCACCAGTTGAGGAGGGCTATGATGTGAGGCCAAAATATATATTTTTAATCATTATCTGCCTCACATTTATTATTTATATTTGTCCTTTTTTGGCATAAATTTTATGAATTATGCCAAATTGTGTATTTTATTTGTATGATTAAATTGGTAGAAAAATGAAGAAATTTGAAGCTAAAACGAATTAAAGATGGAAGGTTGAAAAAGGAAATCAAGCAGACAGCTTAATTGATTAAATTGAATATTATATTAATATTTCAATATATAAGAATTGCAGCGTAAACTGAAGACACCAAACTGATGTTGTTATTTCATTGCCACGTGGCAATCTATAAAGCCACTGGTCACTTGATGCATGGCGGTGCAAAACAAATAATTTGAGGCAGTACTGTTCTACGCGAACACTTCACGCGACGGAAAAAAAAAAGGAATCCAATTCCGTTTTGGTTTTGGATTCCTTATTTTATTTGGATTCAGTTATTTTATTTAGGGTTTTCTATATCTATAAATAGTCTATAGAAATAATTATTTTGGAGGAGGAATTTATAGGGAATACCTTTTAGGGTTCTTTTTTTCTTCTTATTTTAGGGTTAGCCTTTATTACTTTTATTCTAGTTCTTGACTTTGGAGATTAACTTGCAACTTTAGCAATTCTTAATTTTTGAAGTTCGTTTTGAAGATTTTGACTTTGCAATTCAAGTTGAGATTCTGGGTTTCTTCTACTTATTACGTAAATTCATGATTTCTTCATCTAAAAATATGAATTGTGTTCTTGCTATTATGGATAACTAAATCCACAACTAGAGTTGTGGGAACCATGAGTGATTAACAACGTATGAATAGTAACTAAGTAATTCTTAAATAGTGTTATTGCATGCATTGATAATCCTTTCGCTTAGAAATTTTTTTAACGGTGGCCAACGTTAGAACTTGCCTCGTTACTATTTGCCGGACCAAGGAGGTAATTAACGAGAAAAGAATTATCAACATAGATTTAGTGTGATACTATCTAATAGTCTAATGTCGATTGGTGCAAGGGTGAAAACTAAGTCATACATCGATGTGATGTCTAATATGAGGTAAAGGTGAGGGTTAGTAAATTATACACACGTAGCCACACCAAGGTGCGGGGTACAGGGTATCCAATTGGACACCCTTCGTCGAAAAATTATACTATAAATACACGTAAAATTTTGACTTTATATTGGTATATATAGAATTTGGACCCCCTGAAATAACAAAGTGATGCGCAATGGAGTTGGCAATAGCCTATGCAATCCTACTTTTTGTCCCAGTTCGATTCCCCGCAGGGTTGTTTTCTTTTTCTGTAATTATTTTGACTTCTTGAAGTCAATTAAGTAAATAAACATGCGTAATTTTAACATAAATGTTCAATAGCTTGGTGGTTAATAGTATCATTAAAGGTCTCCAAAACCCAAGTTCGAATCCCTCCTTTACTAACTATATTTTTTCAATTAAAATTAAATTATTTTAATACATTTTCCTTGTAGAATAAGATTTCCTTGAATTTAATACTTTTTCTTGTGGATTTTTTTCAATTAAAATTGAATTATTTCCTTAAATTTTAATACCTTTTCCTTATGGAATAAGATTTCCTTAAATTTTAATAAATTTCCCTTATGGAATAAGGTTTTCTTTCTCTATAAATAGGAGACTCATTTACTCAAATATCACAATATTATTAAGAATAGAATCTCAATAATTCTCTCTCTGTTTTTTCTTCTCGTTCTCTTATTTTATAACAAAAATAACCAACTTAATATTTTAGTTTCAAGTTTCAATAGACATGACAAATTATTATAATAGAGTACCAAAAAAAAGTTCGACTTCTCTAAGTCAACCAAATAAAGAAACAACGGTAGATCAATTAGAGATGTTGTCACATTCTTCTCAAAAACAAAGCATTGATTTAAATACTCTAAAAATGACTTGCAAAATCGAATGGATGATGAGTTTTTAGACGGTTGTATAGTGCCTTATGTAGAAAAGAAAGTATTTCGTACTATTTCTAATGAGTCTATTATAAAAACGTTTCAGGATATAAAACCTCGTCGAGTACAATTGTAATAATATATTTAAATTATGTTTTCAATAGTAGTTTATTTTCTTTATGTTAGTTTTGAAGTATACACTTGTAATTTTATTTAAAATATTCCTATATTTAATTAAATATTGCTTAACTTGATTATTTGTTTTGGTAATTTAAATCGTCGTTTTTTTTTTAAAAAATTACTATTAAAAGTTTGGACACCCTTCATTAAATTCCTGGCTACGCCACTGCATACATCGATGTGATGTCTAATATGAGGTAAAGGTGAGGGTTAGTAAATTATATACACGTAGCCACACCAAGGTGCGGGTGAAATTCTCTAGTTGCCGGACCAAGCATTTAGAGATACCTAACTTATCACTTTGCATGTAATACACTAGGAAAGGATTGCTATTACTAGGATTACCGCGTTATGAGCTTATGGGGAACACGTACTCCCTAGTTACTTTCTCATCTTGATAACAACTAAAGTTTGAATCTTGCTCATTGATTAATTACATAATTTCCTGAATCTGTTTCACAAATCCCCCCCCCCCTTTAATTATTTTTTTCGAAAATACATTGACTAAACGAATATAATCGTTAGTTAAAGTTAAGTCGAAACCATATTCCTCGTGGAATCAACCCCAACCTACAAGTTGGGTTCTTTACTGGATAACGATAGCTTATGCTTCTTTAGGGAGGTGTAATTTGAGCGTATCATGCTACTATGATGAGGATGCGAATTTGGTTAATGATTAGATGGGGGGTTTCCAAGCCAACGCCCAAGGTTCCAACACGGATAATTGGCACCAAGATCAAGGAAACTAAGGTCGGAACTATGGAAACTACAACTGTGAGGGTAACTACAACCGTGAGGGTAACTATGTCAAGGATGGGAACTACAATTGTGACAACACTACAACCGAAACAATTAAGGCAACAAGAATGATAAGGTTGGGCCCTATGTTCCTCCTGGCAATAGAGAGGGTGGTAATAGTATGTCATGCATTGAGGATATGATGCAAAAGATGATGAAGAGGTCTGATGCAACTGATGAGAATTTGAAAGATATGTGAAATGACTTGTCTAGAATCGGTCAAAAAGTTGATGCACATTCATTGTCAATCAAGCAACTTGAACAATAGTTTAGTCAGTTGTACCCTATTGTGAATCAACACCAACCTGGCACACTTACTAGCAACACTATCCAGAATTCAAAAAATGATGCGCATTGTATGGCATTCACAACTCGCGGAGGAAAATAGACCATTGACCCCTCTATGCCGTCTGAGGTTGAAAAAGTGATAGAAAAAAGATGAGGATGAGATTGAGGTTACTGAAGTTCCAAAAAGTGATGCTGAAAAGGAAGTTGAGGTGACCCAAAAGATCGTTCCCATGCCTAGACCTCCACCTCCATTCCCATAGAGACTGGTGAAAAAGACTGAATAGGGAAAATACCGCAGGCTCATAGCTATGCTAAAGCAATCGTCCATAAATATCCTGTTAATAGAACCTTTGGAAAAATGTATGGTTATGCTAAATTCATGAAAGACTTGGTGACCAAAAGAGGGTTGTTAGTTTTGAGAATGAAGAGAGACTGCAACATTGTAGTGCTATTGCTACTAGGTCATTTGTGCAAAAGAAAGAGGATCCTGGAGCTTTCACTATTCCTTGTACCATTGGGAAGTCACACTTTGCGAAAACTTTGTGTGATTTAGGGGCCAACATTAATGTGATGCCATTGTCCATCTATAAGAAATTGGGTTTAGGGGCTCCAAAACCTTTTGCGATGCGTCTACTTATGGACGACAGAACTATGAAGAGGCCCATTGGAGTGCTCCTAGATGTCCTTGTGAAAATGGGGTCGTTCATCTTTCCGGCATACTTTGTGATACTCGATTGTGAGGTTGATTTAAGGTTCCCATCATCTTAGGGAGACCATTCCTTGATACTGGGCGTGCCTTAGTCGATATGGAGAAAGGGTAGATGAAGTTCCGACTAAATAATGAGGAGGTCACTTTTAACATATGTAGGTTTATGAAGCAAGAACGTGATCTTAAGTCGGTATCGGTGGTGAATCATATTGTGGAGCAAGATTCTAAAGTGCCTATTAAGGAGACGTTAGGTGTTGATGCACTAGCAGCAGTAACGTGAATTGTGGCAGTGAAAATATTGAAGTCATGAATGAGCTTGATGAGTTTTGCCTCAACGCATATGAGAGTTCAGCCTCATACAAAGAGAAGATGAAGAACCACCATGATAAGAAGATCGAAAAGTGTAAATTCATTGTCGGTGATGTGGTGCTCTTATTTGATTAAAGGTTGCACTTGTTTCCTGGCAAGCTCAAGTCCAAGTGGACCGGGCCATTCAAAGTAACCCAAGTATTTCCACATGGAGCGGTTGATCTCGAGAACAGGGAAGGGACGAGGTTCAAGGTGAATAGACAGAGGATAAAAGTCTACTTAGGGAAATCTGAGAGTGTACATGAAGTGATAAAGGCTTATTATCTTGATGAAGTCTGAGTAATCAAAGTGTCTGCGTCGTACCGGGACGTTAAATCAAGTTTTGCTTGGGAGGTAACCCAAGATGTACAATCTAGCCAACTATAGGTATTTCTTTATTATGTAGAAGTTTTCTTAAAATTTTAGCCTTTTAGATAGGTGTTTATTAATTTTTCGTTTTAGTGTTGGCTAGATATAGGTAGAATAGGGTCGGTGTCTAAAAAGTGTCTAGATAATGTAAACAAAAAATCCTAATGTTTGCTAAGTGCGCAGGGACAAAAAGGCAAAATTTGTAGAAATTAGGTTGTTTAGTGGTCCACGGATCATATCGACGGTTCGTCGGTCAATCCACGGATTGTGGATGGCATCCGTAGATCCCAGGTAAGTTTCAAAAAAAATTCTAAGTGTCAAAGTGACCTACGGACCCGATCGACGGACCGTCAGTGGGGTCTCGTGGGTCCAAGTTAGGGTTTCTACCTTACCCGACCCAGACCCCAAATTAATATAATCCTTCATTTTTAAATCATTTCCCACTTTCATCCTTCCCCCCCCCCCCAACCGTTAAAAACCGTTCATTCACCCCATTTTCAACCCTTAATCTCCCCCATTTACTCCATATATCTTCCCCTTCCATTTTCACTTCCCCCATCATCCCAAAGTTTAAAATAAACATTCCATCACCTCCATTTTCCCTCCAAAAGCTTTCAAGGTCCAGGTTCGGTGAGCACTACTGTTGGTGAGAGCACTACTGAGGGTGTTCCTACTATTGGTGTCCCAAGTATTGAAACAGTAGGTTTCGGGAAATCGGACCCTCCCGTTTCTTAATGGGTCTTCGGCGCATTTGCACCACAGGTTTGCTTCACCCTATGCTTTACTTTTTATTTTGTGCATTGAGGGAAATTTCACCTTATTTTGTTGGGGGTAGGGTAAATGGAGTGTCAGTACTAGGGTGAAGTCTGAGTAACCCAACTCATAACCCTCCCTTGGGGTTTTCTTTCTTGTGTTTTTTTCACTAAGGGACTGCTTAGTTTTATGTTGAACCGGCATGTTTAGGATTGTATGTGTAGAAGTAAGTAGAAGAATGAAAGCATGATAGCATAAAGAGCATCAAATTGATACCTGTCCAATTTTTTTGAAATGTGCTAGATCTATAGGCTGAATGAGTTGAACGTGTTGGATCTTCATATGATATGATAAGGAACTGGTATGATAGCATGGCTTAAGCTAAAACATGAACTGGGTAATTCAATAATTCGATAATGAAACAATATGTCAAGTGTGTATGAGAAAAGTTTGAATGTTCATGCAGTATGTGCCAATCTAGAACTTGCCCCGTTGGTCCTGCTAAGATAATCTAGGCTAGAAGTTAGGAAATGATCATAGGCCCTTGTTAAAATAAGTCCATTCAAGCCTAAAAGTCAACCAAAAGAAATAAATTATCCCTTTGATCCAAATGTTTGAGCCTAATGAATACCACTTCTTTCAATACACCTAATTCACCTTCCCAAAAAGATTGTTTCGGCCTCAGTCCCTCCTTGGACATGTACACCTTAAGTTAGGCCAAAAGCCTAAGTTGAGGGTGGCTAATTCAAAAAGTTACCTTAATCTTGGCCCTGGTCCCACATCGGATATTGTGCACCTCAAGTCATGAAAAATACATAAGTTGAGGGTGGCTATGAAAAACGAAACCGAAAGAAAAAGGGTATGAAAAGAGTTTGTGTAGAAAAAAAGAAAAAGAAAAGAAAAAAAAGAAAATGATGTGACTGAAGTCAAAAGAAACAAAAACAGATGAATGACAGAAGTGTTGAGAGATACAAAGAAAGATAAAGTAAAAGAAAAAGAAGAAAGTGAAAAATAAGAGCGATAAAGTCAAAAGTCATGTATGTGTTGAAGGGAGTCAAGGGAAAGAGCAGAAAATAAAAGATGTCAAGAATTGGTTGAGAAAAGAGGTAAAAAGCCAATGTAATGTTAAGGAGGGCAGAAAAGTCACTAAAAAGTACCCAAATGTACCCTACATGACCCCGAGCCTACGTTACAAGCTAAGAAAGTCCTATAGTGATCCTAGTGACTAGTTTGGAGAGTTTATGCAGTGAAAATAAGGGCAAGCTTGTGGTATTGAGTACTAACTGTACTTGAAGTCACTTCTGAGTGTGAGTGTTGAATGAATCCTTAAACTTGAAATGCATATCTATTGTGTGAAAAAGGATTTCTTTTGAAGTGAGGGCACTAGTTACATTGTTGGAGAGTTAGTACCTTGGTGATTGTGAAAAGTGGATGTTGTTATGTTGATTGGTCGATCTATGTCATGTTTTGATCCACATGAGTTAGCTTGTTGAGTCTAGATGAAAAGATTTGCACTAAGCGATGGAATTAATTGAGAAAGCCATGTGATTGCTTGAGTTTGTATGTTTGCTTCTACATAAATGTCGTTTGGAGTTTTAGTGTGTCGCTTGAGGACAAACAACAAGTTTATGTTAAGGGTGTTGATATACCGTGAGTTTATGGTATTTTTTATGCATTTCACTTAAAGTTTGTGTGTGTTTTGGGCTAGTTTGTTATTAGAAATAATGTTTTGTGTGTAATTCTTACAGGAAATAGGCTTGTATGCAGTTGATGAATATACAAGCTGAAAATTGCAGAAGTAGCCAATGACGGAGCCAACCACCCGTAGGTCCAGAGACGGGCCGTGGATGGGTAGTCGCAGGTCTTGGTCAGGAAGTTGAGTTCCAGTACTCAAACCACGGAGTGACAGGACGGACTGTAGTCCAATCCACGGACCGTAGGTGGAGTCGTCGTTTGAAGTCCTAACTACAAAGGGTGATTTACGGACCCTAGGTAGACTCACGGTCTGTAGGTCGAGGCATCAACAGAAACCCATCTGAGCAGTTTATTTCCTTATTTTGTTTCCTACTTAGTTTGGGATTTGTTTTATATAAATAAGAGTTGTAATTCTCATTTTTGTAAGTTAGACATTATTGTATACTTATAGTTTTTGGTCTTTTGGAATTATTTTGCAAACTCTTACCAATTTAATTTCTGGAATTCGTTTTATACAATTCTCACTTTGAAATTCAATTCAAGATTTTGGGTTTCATCTATTCTAACTGTAAGTTCATGAATTCTTTTAACCCAATTATGAATTGTGAACTCTCAAGCATGAGTAGCTAAATCCACAACTAGGGTTGTGAGAACCATGAGCAATTAACAAAGTATGAATAATAATTAAGTAATTCTTGAATAGTGTTTATGCATGTATTGTAATCTTTTCGTTTAGAAGTCTTTTTAACGGTTGCAAACGTTAGAACTCGCCTCGTTCCTAGTAATGAATGAGAAAGGGATTAAACAACAGAGATTTAGTGGATGCTATCTTATAGTTTGATTTCAATTGAAGTGAGGGTGAAAACTAAACTACATTGATATGACGACTAATATGGGGTAAAGGTAAGGGTTAGTAAAGCATACACCCGTAGATGGACCAAGTTGTGTGGTGAAATTCCCTACTTGAAGGACCAATCACTTAGGAATACCTAACTTACCAACTTTGCATGTCAAACACTAGGAAAAGATTACTATTATTAGGATTACAGCGTTAAGAGCTTATGGGGAACACATAACCCTAGTTTCCTTCTCATATTGATAACTCAAAGTTTGAATCTTGTTTACTTGTTACTTAAGCATTCAAATCTATTACTTACTTACAAAATCCCCCGTGTTTACTTTTCTCAGAAATAGTTTGACTAAACAGATATAATTGGTAGTTATGTTTAAGTCTGAACCATATTCCTCGTGGGATCGACCCCAACCTATAAGTTGGATTCTTTATTTGACAACGATCGCTTATACTTCTTTAGGGAGGTGAAATTTGAGTGTATCAAATATTATCCCCGATCTTAGAATCATATTAGATATTTGGAATCATATATGGTGTGATCAACATCCCCTCTCAAATTGATGCTACTTATCAAGTAGCATTAATTTGGATAATGAAAATTGGTGTCGGTTCCTTGTAATTGCTTTTGTAAATAGGTCTGCCAATTGATCATGAGACATGATATGTCGAAGATTGATGACTTGACCAACAAAAATTTCTCCAATATAATGGCAGTCCACTTCGATGTGCTTTGTGTTCTTATGATGGATTGGGTTTGTTGCTATTTGTATTGCAGTAGTATTGACAGCATGTAATGTCGTGGAGCCATCAACAGAGATATGACGTTCAGCTATCAACCGACGTATCCACACAATTTCAGAGTAACCAGCTGACACTGATCTATATTCTGCCTCCATTGATGATTTTGAAATTCTTGGTTGCTTCTTGCACTTCCATGAGAGAAGTGGTGATCCAATTAACATACACCATTTTGTCGTAGACTTTTGAGAGTTTGGAAATCCTGCCCAATCTGTATCCACATACCCTTCAAGATTTAGAGATGACGTTGAATGGAAGAACATACCTTGATTAATGGTACTCTGAACATTGTGAATGATCCCGATAAGGGAAAAAATGATGTTGGCAAGGATTTGTAACAAATTATCTCAAGACTTAAACTGGATAAGAGATGTCAGGTCTTGTTAGTCAAATAAATTAGACAGCCAATGACCCTTTAGTACAATGTTGATTCTTCAAGAGGGTCACCATTATCATCTTTGTACTTCACATTGGTCTCCTTGGGTGTGTGTGATACCTTATGATCACTTAGACATGCTTGTGTGACAAGATCTTCTTCATACTTCCTTTGGTTTAGCATGATACCATCCTGAAAATATTCAACCTCCAACCCCAAAAATATGTTAACATGCGAAGGTCTTTCATTTTGAAGGTTGATTTAAGAAGATTCTTAGGTTGTTCAATTCCATTCTCATCACTGTCAGTTTTAATCATACCATCCAACAAACAGTAGTAAAATTGTCGCATCTGTATTGGAGTGTTGAATGAATAATGAATAATCAAAAACCAATTGAGAAAATTCAGCATTTATGCTGGTAGATTGAAACTTCTCAAGCCATGCACGTTGTGCGTGTTTGAGGCCATAAAGAGATTTACAAAGACGACAAACCATATCAGGTTGTATCCTGGAGGAGGATTCATGTATATAATCTTATGCAGTTCACCATGCAAATATGCATTTTTCACATCCATTTGATGAAGTTGCCACCGTTTGACGGATACAATAGTGAGCAACACATAATTATCGTCATCTTTGCAACAGGAGCAAAATTATCCTCATAGTCTAACTCACATTCTTGTTTATATCCTTGAGTTACTAGTCGAGCTTTTTACCTATCCAATGTGCCATTAAACTTCATCTTACAAAAATAAATCCATTTACTCCCAATAACAAAAGCTTCAGCCAATTTAGATGTCAAATTCCATGTATAATTTTCTTCTAAAGCTGAAAGTTCCTCTTCCATTGCCTCCTTCCAGCAAACATGACTTGATGCCTGTTGGTAAGGAGTTGGGAGAAAAATAGAATTCAAAGTAGCTAGTAAGGAACAAGATCAATTGTATCTACCTGGAGAGTATCCATATCAATTTGGGGAAGATGTTTCATGTTCAGAGTGACGAAGAGAAGGAATGGAAGGATTTTTTTGTCATTTATTAGGGGTTCACCATCAGAATTATAATTGTTATCAGATGAGGAATTAGGCAAAAAATTACTATTTGTTTATGTAATGAAGGTTTTAAAGTGCTTGTGGATGGTGTGCCACATGAATACTTTAACACTTCTCGGGGGCATTACCTGAATTATCTATAGTGAATGTATTTGATTGACCAGGATCAGCAATAATGCCATTAGGGTCTTTGTTGGGAGATGTAGGATTACATACCTGCTTGTAACGAACTATTCCTGTCATTATGGATAAGTCAATGGTGAAGGAATTTGGGCCATAAAACTTCTTAGTAGTAACTCGAAATTTCAAGCCTAAGCCAAACTTGGATGAAATTTGAGTCAGGTGAGGTCTAGGGTAATCCGTTAATGGGTGGAGGATGTGATTATGAATTTAATTATTTGAGTGGATAGTCAAGATGATTAGGAGCATGTACGACTTTACGGAATCAAATTCGGGCAGGTGGAACTCACGTAATTGATCTTAGCGTGAATGTGTGGTTTTAAAACGTCAATGTTTGAGGGTGTGTTGTGAAATTGAGACTTGGAACAAAAATTTCGAGGCTCTGTCTCCATGCAACTCGCCACGGTGGGATTATTCCCACAATGGCGGGCTAGTCGCGAGTAAAAACGGGAAAAGTTCCAAAAATGTTATTTTTCTGCAAACTTCATTCTTGGAGAGCAAAGGGTGACCTACGGCTATTCCTTCTGGTTTTTATTAATTCTCACACTAAAGGTAAGTCAATTACTCCCTTAATTCATAAATCGATTCTTGGAACTTAGAATCCTTGCTATTTATCCTTGGGGGAGGTTGTTAGCTTGAATTTAACGGTGGAAAAATCCCTAGGTAGGTGTTAGAATCATGGGATTGGACAAGGGTTAGTATTTGGATATAATTTGGGTAAACTAGGCCTCTATTATTGATCATTTGCATAATTTACTTGTTTTAGACCAAGTACAAGCTGAGAGACTCCGGAAAGGGAAAGCTCAAGTTCCTTAAGAGTGTTCAGGCTTGGTTTCGAGGTAGGTGATGGTTTGATTTCATGTATGTGTTATATATGCCGGCTAACTGCTCTAGTTTATCCGTGCATGTATGTACGATACAAGTGTGTAAATCATTCATTGTGGTGATGATTGTGTTTGTGATTGTGGTTGATTGGATCGGGTGTCATGTTCTAACACATAATTAGATCGGATGTCATGTTCTGACACATATTGGATCGGATGTCATGTTCTGACACATTATTGGATCGGGTGTCACATTCCGACACACTAACACTTTGAGTGTTGGTTCTATGAGAGGACCATCATTTGAGATTGATATTTTGAAACTAATATATTGGGCATGAACTAATAAATTGTAATTCTTTTTGTATATGTGTGGTTTACTATGTTGTAGTTACTTGTGTATATCTCACTTACTAGATAGTCATGTGATCGTACTAGTACACCATTGTTTGTTTACTGATACTGCACTTTCTCTTTCTTTGTTGAGTACAAGGCATCTTCAGACGGCTGTTGAGAGACCTCAGCTAGGAGATCACTGACTTGTCGAGTTAAAGCGTGAGCCAGTTCTTTCAGGCTACCATGAATTCATCTAGGATCTTAGTCCATTTCCTTCGGACTTAGACCTTTGAGACTCTTACTTTATGTTTAGTTGTTTTGGGGTTGCATCCCCTTATCTTAGACCATTTAGTTAGAAGTTTTGGTACAATGACTTTCAGTTTCTAGGGTTTGAATCTCCGCTTGTTTATGTTTTTTTTCATAACTTACTGAGTTTATGGGAACTCTTCTTTTAAATTAATTATTTAAACCTGTTTCCACATCTTTAAATTCGTGTATTTTGGTTAGTATGGTTTAGTTGGGTTGTAGTAATAGTTCTCTCACCGAAGGGTTAGTGTGGATGCCAATCACAGCGGTTTGGGACGTGACACTGCTGATTCTCAAAATTATACAGAAAGGAGACAAAGTCTGATGTTGTTGAAGAGGAAATAGGGTAAGCAAATAGATGCTCAAAGAAAATTGCATGTCAGGAAACCTGCAATTATCGTCTAGAAGAATCATAACAAAGATATCCCTTTTGAACATCATTATAACCCAAGAAAACACACCTCACATTTTTAGCAAATAATTTATGGCGTTCATATCTAGGCAAATGGACAAAACCAAAAACATTCAGATGAGAATGATCAGGGTGTTTACCAAAAAGAATGGAATATGGACTATCATCTTTGTTAATGGTGATGGTGTGTCTGTTTATTAAATGGACATAAGTTTGGATGGCTTCAACCCAAAATGTTTTAGGAACATATGATGTATCAAGAAAAGCTAACGTGGTTTCCAAAATATGCTTATTTTTTTCTTTCTATACAACTCAGTGTTGCGAAGTAATGCCTCTATCTTTGAAAAAATCTATGAGTTCATACTTCATGTATTCCCCACCTAATTAATCAAAAAAATTAGTCATTTATTGAATTGAGTCTCAACATAGGTAACAAATTGTTTTGTGAATTTAGGAACTTCACTTTTGTTTCTAAAAATGAACACCCGTGTATATTCTAAAACATTATCAATAAACAAAATAAAATATTGATACCCCAATCTAGATGAAATTGGTGTAGGTCCCCATCCATCACTGTGAAACAAATTAAAAAGTAGAGTTGTATGAAGTAGTATAAGGAAAAGCCAGTTTATGGCTTTTACATTTAGCACAATTTTCACAAGGTAATTTTGATGACAAAACTCATGATTTCTTATTCAAATGAAGACAATATTTTAACATGGAGGAAAGTTTTTGAGCATGTGGATGCCCAAGGCGATGATTCCACAAGTACCACAATACATTTGAGTTGTTGAGGTCTTCTTTAGTGGCAGAAATATAATATGCATGGTGAGGTGTTTCACACACGGAAAACTGAATCATTCTCCAAACTTTACGAACCTTGTCTATAACCCTCCTTGTCTTCAGATTTTGAACAACACAACCAAGACGTGAGAAAATAATAAGACAATTTTGTTCCACCAATTGTCCAACGAAAATAAGATAAACACAGATTTTAGGAACAAAAAGGACATTAGTGAAGCAAGATGATTTTTCAATCTTAGAGGCGGGTAATGTATCGCCATTGGCTGTGAAAATAAGATGATATTCTGGTGGAGTTGATAAAGAGTGTAAATTATGGATATCTCCTGTGCCGAATCTATATGCCAAACTTTTGAATTCTTATTTAATTTCTTACCATGATAGGCAACAACGAGAGCACTGGAAATAGCCTCGGGGAGAGCAGCTGCAACTGAATCTTTTATCATCTTTTGAAATACTTTTAGATCCAAGGTATATCGCGTTGTGATCTCTACTTGACTCGCATAAGCTTCAGACGCTTGATAAGTTTTTTGCTTGGTTTGATGCATGTTTGGGTGTCAATTTCACTCCATAATTATATGTCCAGACTTCTTAAAATATTTGCATATGTTTCTTTTCTTACAATGTGACGCAATATGGCCATACTCCTTGCACTCAAAGCATTGTGGTTCGAAATTTTGAAATGAGCTCTCACTGTAAGATTTATGAGTAGCTTTTGATGTATACAGAGTCACGTCAATTATGTAGGAAGAATCTATGGATGTCAGAGTATTGATGTGTGTCTCCTCACGAATCAGTTCTCCAAAAACTACATCGATTTCTAGAAGAGTTTCTCTGTTAAGAATGTTATCTCTAATAGACCTAATTTCATGAGAAATTGGACAATTGGAGTCTTCTTCCTCTCTAGCATAACTTCTTTGAAACTTGTGGAAGAAAGGTTTCCTTCAAATTTTAGGTCTTCTTCAGACCAGATTGCTATAAGTCCCAAATAATAACCCTAAATGTCTTCATCTCCCTGCTTATATTTCGAAAGAGTATGTTCTAACTCAAAATCACGAGCGTGATTACATTGAGAATATATCTTTTTGAGATACTTCCACTTCTCTTCTGCCAAGTTGAACAGACATAGACTGCAACATCTGCATGAATAGAATTGAGAATCCACGAAATGACACGAGCATTGTTAACGTGTCAAACTTATTTTTTACTGTCTTCATTTGGTTCAGTTGTTGATCAATCGAGATTCCAAACAAGTTTTCCCCTTGAACAGATCTGGAAATGAAATTTCCACATCGGATAATTTTTTCTATCAAACTTGGTAGATAAAATATCATGAGAATGTGACTCCATTAGAAAGACAAGAGATAATCTGATGATAGAAATCAAACAGTAATTATAAAGAGTAAAAAGTAAAGTATTTTCTTGAAAAAAAATTAGTCTCTTGATACCGTGATAACTATTGAAAAACAAGAATCAAAAAGATTTGAAATTGTTCTGTATTTCTGTGTTATACAAATTGATAAACTATCCATTATTTATATACAAAGATCCATTTATACAAGCATGATTCTAGCACAATATCACACCATATCTTGCATAATATCAGTGGTGTGATTCTGCGTAGTTAAATTAGAATATTGTCCCTAATTTTTTAGAATCATATCTAATATGATCAACAATAGGCTTACAAGAACTCTTCGTATATGCTCAATTGGAGGGTAGGTTTTTCCTAAAGATTTCAGTTTACCAATGATTTTGTTGAGTTGTGCAAACATGATTTCAATTGTTTCTCCTTCCTTCATTTGAAATAGTTCATATTCATATACCAACAGACTGCTGATGGTTTCCTTAACTTTGTCAGTTCCTTCATATGTAACCTCTAGTTTGTCCCACATTTTCTTAGCGGTTTCACAGAATGATATTTTTTTCATATTCCTCTCCACTAATAGCATTGTATAGAACATTTTTGGCCTTGGAATTTACTTGAATAATTTCCATATGTTCATCTGTGTAATTCTCGAGGCTTGGAATTATGGAGGTTTGACTGTCATATGACTTCTTTGAGTAGGAATAGGAATTTCACCAAGTTTGATCACTCCCTAGATTTTCACATCATATGATTTGATGAAAGTTTTCATTCTTACTTTCTAGTGAGAGAAGTGCTTACCATTGAAATAGGGAGGTCTTGTTTGAGAGGTTCCTTTGAGAAATAGTGAGCCCATAATTTGATGTGCCATGATCTTTTCCTCACATGTTGTTAAGTAGATATTTGTGAGACGAGACTCTAATACCAAATGAAAGTGCAAGAGGGGTGGGGTGAAATGCTCATTTTTCAATTTTCTTTTAGAATAGTTGACTTATGAGATTCACCAAGCAACTATTGTTATCAGAGACAAATGATCAGGAATGAAAGCGTGTAAAGTAAACTTGACACCATATATTTTTATACTGGTTGGAATCCAAAATGGGTCTTACTTCCGGTCCCCTTGGGTTGTAAGGGTATTCTCATCTAGCTTTGGTAAACTTTGTTGTGATTACAAGATTGAGTATAGTTCCTATGTCTACACTCAACTTTTTCTCTCTTTTTCTTTTTGATACAAAGTCTTACCAACAATATTATTCTCTCTTCTCTTTTTTTCTTTACACAATAGAAATTAAGTGATACAATGTTTGTTAAGAGTAGAGTAGAGAATTTAAGATGATTCAGACTCGTTGTATGAGTTCTTCCTCGACAGTGTGTGAGTTTTTTTAGAGTAGTCGAGACTTGAATCTTCTTGATGAAGAGTTAGCAACCCAAGAAATTTGATCCTTGGATAAAGGCAATTAGTAATCCTATTTTCCAAGAATAATGAAAAGGCTAATCTTCAGCATCCTTATTTGATTGACTCGTAGATCTTCTTTTGCTTTTTACAGAATCTTTGTATCTTCGTTGAGGTCTTCTTTACTTTTCTGATTATCTTTAAATCTTCGATTGAGGACTTCTGATTGTGTAGCCATTTATCCTCCTATTAAATCAAGATTTACTTGATATAGAAGAGCATGATTTTCGCATGATTGCAGAGGCTCTTGATGCTTTGATTTCAGTTGAAAGATCTATTTTGATACTCGATATACAACTCAATAATAAGATCTCTTGATTTTAGTGTTTTCCTTAATACACCAGCTTTGGTACTTCACCTACTTCTTTCCTTTTTGACAACTTGTTATCCTACAAAAATGTACAATTGATTATTATTAGTAGGAGTTTGACCATGCGATACCATATCACGATATGGAATTGTGAGATGGAATCAGCGTTTGGATATGCAATTTTACACTGATTCCATCTCATGATTTCGTATCATGAGATGAAATATCATATTCTCCAAATATCATGATATGAGAATTCCATATCATGATTTTAGATTTTTTAAATACAAAAGTTGAACCACAAGTTTATATTTTGTTAAAACAACCCCACATTATATTTACTAAACATTTATTTCATATGTAAATAAAATTAATAATCACATCATGACATTTTAAAATTTATTATTCTCACCAACATAAAATTTATTATTGCTTTCAATTTGGTGAATATAAATGATAAAGCAAGAATTGATTTGGTGAATATAAATACAAACGGAGGGAGTAATACTTTTTTGGGTTTTCATAATAGAAAAACTTCTATTTCGGCTACATATGAAAATGTTTAAAATAATTTAAAATAATTTAATACTCCATCCATTTCAAATTAATTGAATTGTTGAGGTGTTTCACACCCTTTAAGAAAAGAAGATTAAGACATAAATTAGGCATAACTTTTCATTTTTACTTTTATTAATTATTGTCAAATTTATGATTAAAACAACTAAACATTAATTAATAACTAATTCCAATACTAACTAATGAAGGGTAAAATTGGAAGAACATTCTAAAAATATTCTTGAAATTTGAAAAATGTCTCAACAATTCAATTAATTTGAAATGGAGGGAGTATGAAAAAGAACAAAATTGGTGATGTATGTTTGATAATCACTACTTCCAATATGTTTGATTTTAGCACGAAATTAATGCACGGAAAATGTTCAATTGCACACAAGTTAAACAAGGCAAGAATCATATGATATTGACACACAAGTGAAAATGGTCATAACTTGTACAGTGTTACATAATTATTTGCGATAATACCAAAGGGGTGATGAAATATTTATGGTCTATGAGCATGAAAATATAGTTGTGAATGATATTGACCAACAAATGGCTCAAAGTAACAATGTTGGTTTGTTTTTTCGGTCATGATAGAGAAATGCAAGTTCAACGTTAAAAGATTGTCCGTACTATGTGAGAGGATTATATTAAAGACTAGTACACTACAATTTATGTTCAATTTTTTTTATTGAATTAAAGTTTGATCAATTAAAGTTGGATGAAACAATTAATTAAGTGGAGAACAGATAGCTTTGTAATACTTTATTATGCGATTTTATAAATTTTTGTTTATTTGATAAGATTGAATAAACAATTGGGGCTATTTTAATAGTTTTACAACTTATAAAATTCTTATATTTATGAGAAAATATACAATACAAAAATTTCATATCGTATGTCCAAACAAAACTTCAACTTCATCTCATGATTCCATATTATGATATCATATCATGATTTCATATCGTATGGGCAAACGGACCCTTAAAATGTGCACTAACATCAAACCCCTACTCAGCTTTGCAGGAGGAAAATGATGGCGTCTCTGAATTTTATCCAACAAAATAAGATTTACTAGTGTGAATTCCTAAATAATTCAAGTGATCAAAGCAGACGGCTTGTTGTAGTGTCTTTATAGATACAAATTGGAGCGGAGGAATTGAAGGTGAAAGTCCAGGTAGCCAACCAACTGAGCTACATACGGTCCTCTTTTTCCATACACTTTGATTAACTAGTCTTTGGGAACATTCATCTCGCGTTTATCCCAAAATACTTGATATAAATTTTATATTGCAAATGATAAATTTTAAACGACACATATAGTATTAGACTTTCTCTGTGTTATAAAATAAAAATTAAAGCATACAATAAAAAGAAGTAACAAACTCATAAATTGAGATTAGAATTTCTACAAAATTGATGCTACTTTAGTGACATATATATAGTACTTTAATTTAAAGATAAATATATATTGTTGTAAAAATATTTATCTTGTGAAATTAACTACTATGCATAAAAATAAAAACTAAATTGATGCATTTATTGAGTTGCATCATGATCAATCAAAATGTGGTTAGAAATCTTAGAACCTTATTTTTATTCAAACATATGAATATTAAAAAAGTAAAAAAAAAAAAAAATATGTGGGTAGGGGTAGGGGATGATAAGTACAAAAAACTGAATATGGTGGAGAAGGTGACTTAAGAAATTGTGAATATTCTAACCAATGAAACAGTAGAAAAGACTTGTTTATAATGATATATAAGAAGAAGTAGAAGAGACTCACTTTATTATGAGATGTTTGGAGTAGTAGAAAAGACCAAAGTTATTATGAGATGTTCTTACTTTTTTAAAACAAAAATTAAATTCCTGCACATAATGCATTATACCTACATTCAAAAAGAATGCTAAAAGCCTTAAACGTCGCCAAATGAAAACTAAATGACCTATTAGTTAAATGAACGTAGACTATACTTGATTTAATTTGCTCAAATTCATCATGTTTGGATTTTAAATGAATAATTAATTCTTTATATGTTATAATATTTTAATTTAGTCTAGGGATAAAATGGTAAACCAACTTTACATTTTGGAGCTTCTTACTTTCCTTAATATAAATATATATATATATATTTATATGCAAAAGGAATCATCAAAAATCATACCATAGAAGGATTTAAAAAATCCATTCAAGAAGGAATAAGAAACCTTGTATAGTTTGTAGGAAATGAATTCCTAGGTGGAGAAGGAAACGCATCTCAAAATAGAGAAAAATTAAGAATAATAGCAAAAGAACAATTAGAAAAATTGCAAATCTACAAAATGAGTTATATTCAAGAATACACATGTGAATTCGAAGAATATTACTATAAAATATTTGATAGCAATAAAGAAATGCTACCATACCTTGAAAAATATTTTCAAAAATTACCAGGCTTTTGGGCTATATATATATATATATATGATAATTAGGGGTGTATATGGACCAGATTGGTTCGGGTTTTTTAAATACCAAACCAAATCATTGATGTCGAATTTTAAATTTATAAACCAAACCAAACCAATAAATTTGGGTTTTTCAACCTCAATTTTTTCAGGTTTTTCGGATTTCTCGGGTTTTCGGATATTTCTGGTAAAATACTCAAATAAACATATGATTAACTTGTGTTATTTATTTAGTCTTACCAAATTATCTAAGGTGTTTCTTAAGAAAATAACACAATATTTTATGGTAAAATATTCAAACAAACATATGATTAACACTAAAATATTCAACAAAACAATAGTGAAATCAAATCAAATAAATATTGCAAAGAAATAAGTCATGAAAACGATCATAATTTTAAAGTATAAATCATGCTTAAATAAGTCTAAAACAATATATAATTAAAGAATAAATATTCAACATTATTGTCATTCTTAGTATATGAGTTGATTTTTGTATTGATTTGATTTTGATTTGAGCTTTGTTAGAATATATATATATATATATATATAAAGGAGGAACATAGAGAAGGTGATGTGGCAACTCTCTGTGGCCTCCATTCTTTTTTTTTTCTCTTTTTCTTGACATTTTTTCTTATTTCTTTCAATTATTATTTTTCTTGCAAAATCATCTTCTTACCTTATACCTCTTCAATTATATAAATTCTATTCTTAAATTAGTATTAATAGTATTCATAACTCCCAAACCTTTCATATTCATAACCTCTCAAACCTTTCATATTCATAACCTCTAATTATTTAATGTGGAAGGTTATATTAACACTATAAAATCACACTAAAATTGTGTGTTATTATGTAGTCATCTTTGGTTAGAGAATTAGTGGAAGACATGTTACAATATTTGTAAGCTTTGAGGTGCATTATCTTTTACAAATATGATTTCATATATTACTTTTAATTAGCAAGTAAGGCTAATATGTCAAAGCATATTTTTGTTTCTTCTAGATAAATTATTTTATTTTGTTGTCTTTGAGATTCATGTTAGGACTAATAATCTATTTGTTATTATTTTTCTTGACTCTTGTATATAGGATGAAATGAAATCATCTAGAGATGGAGATTAATGGATTTTGAGCTATATATATTGATTATTCTTTATTTATTTTTTTAGGTACTTAAGAAGTAATGTTTCTATTATATTATTTTCTTTTGAATTATTTATGTTTTGTCAAAAATGATTATATGTGTAGGAGAATTTATGATTAAATGCAAATTTCTCCTTATTCTTTATCTTTTTCTTCTTTTGCTAGATTATGTTTTAACTTATTTAATCATATTTTGCAGATTATAGGAGATATATCTATAATGAAAATTGTTAGACATTCTTGCGTAATTTGATTTTACAAGGTAAAATAATTTGATATGTCTAATATAATTACAATTCTTTCTTTGTTGAAATCATACATTTAATATTATTTGTTTGTGTTCGTGAAGATATAAATCCTGAGTTTTTTTAAAAAAAAAACATTTAATTTATTCTCTTTAGACCTCTATGTAATTCTTAGATAATTTGATTATATTATAATGATAACACTCTTCAAAAAAATTATTTGTTCAGGTAAATTCATCTCTCACTTTTTTGTTGATAATATTAGTTTATTGTGTTTGTGGGGTATAATATTTTAAAACATATAAGCAAGAAATGACTAAATGGATATCGATATGCTACTTAAAGAAATACGTACATATACTTCCATAATCCGGTGGAGCAAATTTTAATAACAAAAATGATAGAACATGAGAATGTAAAGTTAATTTATAATTTTGAAAATACAGTTTGTTTTGTTAATAAAACAAACTCTTTATTAATGTATAAAATTGCAATCTTACAATTTTTCTTTTTTTTTTTTGTTTTCTAGGAGATTTCAAGTTGTTTATTAATAAGTCAAGTTGCAGTCTTTATATTTTTCATAGTTGTTGTTTTCCAGGAGTTCTCAAGTTATTTCAAAATTGCGATTAATTTATAATTTTAAAATATAGTTGATTTCCTTGCTTTCTATTTACTTATAATAAAATATTTATCTCAATAACTCTAATTTGATTGTCTTTTTATTTTCTATAATTAATGTTCTTTATTAATGTAATAATGTACAAATATTACTCCTATTATGTTACAAACAAGTCCAAAGCCACATTATTAATCCTCTTAATTACTGTGACTCTTTATTCTTAGGAATTTATTATATTGAATGTAATATTTATTTCAAATGTGAAATATACTTTTTAATATTTTTGTGTTTATGCCAAGCAAAATTTAAAAAAATAGGAATTTGTATGTGTCATTTTGTTGAATCTTTTTTGCGTAGTTAATTCTCTCTTTTGTTCTCTTTTATGTTTATTTCTAAATTTTACATTCTTTTGTTTTCCCAATATAAGTTGTCCCAAAAATAATTGGATATCTGAACCTAAATATAATATTAATATATTAAGATATGGAATCTAACTAATTAAGATTGTTATTTTTCATCATTTAAATATGTAAACTTTTTTATTTAAAATTTAATTATTAAAAAGTTATTAATCAAATATTAAATTAATCTAATATTGCATAATAAAAATAATTAAAACATGTGATGATTGGGTGATGACGACGACAAGTAATAGTAATTGTGGATAATGATTAAAAATAGTGTTGGCTAACGATATAGTCATGGATAATAACTACTAATGGCAATCCAAGTTACACATTGTCGAAAAATTATAAGAAGAATATAATTAAAAAGATTACAAAGAAGCAAAAAAGAACGACCAGATTTCAAGTTTACATAAATATATATAAATTATACTAAAACAGATCCCAAATAAAAGAGAAAAAAATGATCACATCTCAAGTTTACATTTCAGTAGTTCTAATATTACCTTCTCTTTTTCTCTATGAAATTTATTTTTAATATTTAACTTTCCAAAGTTCACATATATTGATTTCTTAATAAATTTCATATTTAACCTAAATATTTTTCATAGCTTCTCTTCTATGAAATTATGTGATTAATAAAAAATTTCTTTTATTAAAGTAATTATTGATATTAGTATGTAACTTTATTTTAATTCTTTTCATAACCGCGCAAAGCACGGCCAAGTACACTAGTTACTAATATCTATGGAATATAACTTTTATTGGACTATTTAAAAAAATTTAAGTCACTTGAAATAATATGTTAAAAGATAAAAATTATGAAAATGTATAAGAAATATTTATAATTATATCAAAGTAAATGTGTTTATGTATAAAATAATTTAAAATTATATATATGATGTCGGGTTGGTCTGGTCTCGGATTGACTTTTTCAAATTTAAACCAAACAAACCCAATATAGTCGGGTTTTTTTTCTTCAATACCAAATCAAGTCAACCCAAACCACTGATCAAATTTTTTTTCTCTATTTATAATTTGATCTGATTTTCGATTCGATTTTGTTCACCCGATATGATGATGATTTGATCATTGGGAATGGATACTAACCTTCCATTAATTACTTGTCTATTGTATACTCATATGGTAAGCCATGCTATTTCATTAAATAATGCAACCATTAACTGATGTCCAATGGGAATGCATATTAACCTGCCAATGTATTAACTGTCTAAAAATTAATATGATAAACCCAAGAGTTATTCATTAAATAATACAACCATTGACTGTTTTGTAAGATTTAGATCCAGTCTTTTGGTTAAACCATAATTATCCAATCACTAATCTTTTTAGAGTATGACATAAATATTTCCTCATTGTTCCAAGTTGATTATGCTCATATTAATCTTTTCTTGTTAGGTTAATCCTACTTCATCCTTTAAGAGGTATTTTTCAATAAACATTTTTCTAATCTGTCTTTGAATTTTTATCCTTTCTTTAGTGGAATCTGCTTTTTATATAAGTTATCAACAACTCCTTTTCTAGGATTGCATCAGAACTTGGAGATACAAAAAGGCAAAAGAAGATCGATCGATCGATATATTTAATATTAACTTTCTATTGCTTTCCAAAATCTCAAAGTTCTAAAATTGATACAACACCTGAGTTATTAATCCATTTTACCCAATAACCTTCATGGTTCCAAAACTACAAATATTGTGAATATGGTTTTGATGTATATTAATGTACACATTTATGATTGTCTTGTATGAAACACTATGGCACTTCAAAACACTTGTGTTTTAATTTCTTTTATGGTAAACTCAAACACAATTTTAAAGCAAGTCTTGTGAGGGGGAAGGAGGTGGCGTAAAATATGACATTTTTTAAATTTTAAATATTTTTCAGTAACATTTTTTCTTAAAAATATTTTGACGGGGGCGGCCCTAGATCGGGGGTGGAGGGAGAATAAACAATGAAAAATTCTATAATTTAAAATAATTTTCAAAAACAATTTTTTTTTAAAAAAAATTGACAGGGGAAGGGGGTGACAGCAGGGGTAAGGGGTTGGGGAAAGCATAAAAAATTGAAATTTTTAAAATTTGAAATATTAATATTTTTTAGAAAAGGTAATTTTTTACGGGGGGTGGTGTAAAAAATGAAAATTTTAAAATTTGAAATCTTTTTCAAAATTAATTTGTTTTACGAGGGCTGGCCCTGCGTTGGGTGTAAGGGGGGTGTCACGACTCAAAGTATACCATAGGTGTGACATGGCGTATAGGACCCCAAGAGGCCCTACACAAGCCACTTAGCATACATCATACAAGATAATAGAATAAGGAATCCAAAATAATAGTCTTATATCATAATAGAGTTTTGACAAAGGGGAAGTCTAACATAAGTCTCCATAAGCCATCTAAACGTCATAAGAAGTGGTTGGGACATAACTCATATAACACATACATCATCCGAAAACTAGGAAGACATAAAGCAAGTAAAAGTGTCTCGGTCCTCGGAACAAGAGGACTCGCCAATCTCTTGAATCCAAAAGAAGCAACTAGCCACAAGAGTGAGGGGTAGGAGCGTCGGACCCTACGTTAATGACACAATGTAGGCACAAGTATTAGTACATGGAATGTACTAAGTATGGGCAATATGCATAAAATACACATGGTAGCATGAATGGTTTAAAACATATAAGACATGATCAATATTTGAACATTTAAGAGTTTAAAGAAGCAATGACATTTAAATCACGAAATAGAATCAATGTATTTATAATAGGAGACATAAGAAAAACTTTGAAGAAACATAATCATTTTGTGGGATATTAGCTTTAACTGACTGTCACGATCCAAAAATGGACATGATGACAGTTGTCTATTCCCAAGACAAGTCAGTCTCAACCCAAATAAAAACGAAAGCAATATGGAAATAAAAAGAAAGAATAAGACAAAGGCGGAAAACTTATTCATTCTAAACAATACTCGAAAACCTAATTGAAACGTGTACACGTCATTAATGAAAAAACATAATTCGAAAGATAAATACAAGTCTCAGACTTTGTTTCTCAAGTAGAACAAAGCTTAAAGAAAAAGGGAAAGAGGGCCCGCCGAATGACAAGCAGCTACCTCTATCAATCCTTCACGAGCCTCGACTATCAGGAGGAGAAGAAGAAGAAGATCACACGGGTCCGAGCTCGGAATCTACACAAATGTAGAAGAAACGGGTGAGTACCAACAACACAGTACCTAACAAGCAACCTACTAAACAAGGCAACTAGCTAGAAAACGAATACCCCTCACTCTTAAACCGAACCTCTTCAAACTACAACCTGCACAGAAATCAGCCCAACCTAGCAATTCTACAATGCACGGCTCATAAGGCTCAATATTCACAGTCTAATAGCCGCAACTCAACAATTAAAGGGATCAAATAAGTCAACATCAAATTCAAGTAGTTCAGTCACACGCAACAAGTGCATCAATTTCAAGTATCAAGCAAATCACGCATAAGCATCAAAAGTATCAAGTTACAAAATCAATCTCTCACCAGAACCATTTACCATCGGCACAATATCACTAGCCGGAATCATTTTTCATCAGTTTTATATCCCTTGCCAGCAATGATCTATGCATAATAACATTTGCTAGAAATGACATTGCCTAATCACATTCGCCGGCAAAGACCTCGGCATAATAACACTCATCGGTAAAGACTTTGGAATAACAACACTCGCCGACAAAGACCTCGGCCTCATAATCATCACATGTCTCATCATGGTGTTCAATTATCAATAAACACAAGCAATATCACACCACGTAGAAGAGACAACAACTTACACAAATCAAGTCCACATTCATGCTTTCAAGAATTTCATCAATCAATTAACAAGGGTTACAATAAGGCAATTTACATCATCATGATTAATTTCACGTATCAGGACACTTCTTCCAATTCTAAGTATCAACAATCGTTAGTAAGTAATATAACCCAACTAAGTGAGTTGGGGTCGAATCCCACAGGGAGTGATACGTGTTTGAGAATCAAGAGCCAAGTGTAAATATGTTCAAGTCAATCATAGGTAGAGACATTTACGAATAAAAGCATAGTTCAAATTAAAGGGTGACACACGTGTCAAATATGGAGGGTTTTGATTGTAATTATCAACTACAGCAGCAGCAAATAACACTAATAAACAAGTAGAGAAACGGGCTTTTGGAAAGTGATTAGATTATAGGCTAAGGTAGACAAATGGGTGATTGCAATTGATAGTAAATAGTTGTAAATCAGTGAATAAGCTAGACTTTAGTGGGGTAAACTTTCTCTCGAACAATTTACCTCGAATCAAATTGGTTTCTCTCGAACACCAATAAGCAGCAATAAAGAACAACCTACGCTTTAGTCCATTCACTCTCTAGAGCTGAATGTGTGGAAAAGGGTTTAGGACTCACTCTCTCAAGCTGAACCCATGACAACCCAATACCCACAAACCATCAAATTAGTAACCTTGGTTTTAAAACCTCTCTCTCGAGCAAGCCAAAAACACGAAGGTAGAGTTGCATTTGCAACTACAACCCTTTAAATTAAACCACAATTACTTATTGAAATCAATTTTAAATAGCATTTAAACTATCAATTAACAATACCTAGCCGCTAAATCAACTCATAATCACACTCCAAGAATTGGAGTTTTAGCTAGACATCATAAAAATATAGAAATCGTTACCAAATTGTGTTTCCATCAACTAGGTACGATTAATTTCGTCTCTACAAAGTTCTAAATTGAAGAATCTTCAATACCCACTTTCAATTTCTCAAAAATGGAAATCTTCAAAGCTAAGGAAAATATTGTCTCAATACTCTCAGTTCTATTCTAAAACTTCTAAACTGATAAAAGATGATGATACTAAACATAAAGTTTGGAAATGTATTTATAGTCACCAAAAATTATGCTGCGAAGGACCATTCGGCGCAATAAGTCGGGATCGCCAATCCACTCGGCAATCTGCCATTTGGTCAGTTCCATTGCCGTTTTGCTTTGGGCTTCAGCATCCTCAAGTTCTGTAACTTTGGGCGATCTAGCACTGCATCGCGGAACCATTTGGCGACACGCCGACTGCTCCTTTCTACGCCAACTTGATTTTCTCCTTCAGGGCTTCGCACACTAGAACTTTAGGCGAGATCATGGCCATTCGGCGACTTGCCCAAAGGGTTAGGCGATCATCAGGCCTTCTTTTCTTCGTTCTTTCAACTGTCTTGGTCCTTTTTACTCATTAGTGTCCATGCTTTGTTCCTCAATCAAAATACCTGGAAAATCAAGGATTTACATCAGTTATTAGCACAAAATATGCATTTGAGGACACTAAATCTATTGAAATAAAGTCCTAAATGAGTCCAAATCGTGGACTCATCAACACCCCCAACTTAAACGTTTCTTTGTCCTCAAGTAAAACTCAAGTTCAGCTGCTCAAAATGGATGTCTCAAACAGTGCTACATAAGACTCAATCATAAATGTACACAAAAAGACTCAACTTACTCATGCAAGGATCAATTGTGCACTTAAAGATTCAAGTTGTGACTCACTATTACCAAAGAATCTCAAGCTCATAATACTTGCTTCAAATGCAAGTTCAAGCTCAACAAAGGTGTTCAAATGCCCTCACACAAAATGATTCCATATCCACACACAATGGTTCAACAATTTAAAACTCTAGAATCAAATGCAACACTCACAGTCACAAAGATGAACACAATGCATGACTCTACCCATAGGTTTGCCCGTATTTTTCGAGCAACAATTGTTTCAGCTCACTCAAGATCAAAAAGGTCATTTCAAGGCTTGTAACGGGGTCGAGTGTAAAAGTATGGTCATTTAGGCTCAGTGGTTGCTACCCTCATGATATGTGGTATGAACAACACTTCATTCCTTTTCCTTCATCATTCTCATTCATGCTCAAAAGTCGCCCCATTATTCACTTTCCATGCACATGTTGGATACTCCATTTCCTTTGCACTTTCACAATTTTATTCCATAACTTTTTCATTCTTTTTTCTTTTCTTTTTCTCTTTTTTTTTGTATGGTTGAGTTCCGTTTTTCTCAAAAATCATGGTTCAAGGGGACTTCTTTGCATTTCTTGGTTTACCTTTTCTTTTCACCCCACCCCTAACTTAGGCTTTTAGCCTAAGTTGGCTATTCACAGAAACCACAAATCATGAGGATTATGGGTAATGGATAAAGAAAGGTCAAAATTTCATCAAGTTTTTTCCAAGAAAAGGGTAAGGCTCAAAGGGTTTTCAAGCAAGGATCACACACTCACAAGGTTGGCCACAAAAGAGGTATAATGTCAAATTGTTTCACACTCTTCAGAGTTGCCTAAGATCATTTCAAGAGATTACATCACTTAGTCAACCAGACCAACGGGACAAATTCTAGGTGTCATCACACATGGTTCACGGTAAGCTCATCACACAAGGCATTGACACCAATGACAAACAAGACTCCACACATTCGCTAGTGTGCAATGTTCATCACAAGAGGCTTAATTTGATACTTGGCTAGTCACAACGAGATGCAAAAAGTTCACATATTGTCTATGCCACTTCATTTGGCCTCATCGTAGCCGTGCATTCATTTTTATTCGATTATGAGCACTATTCAAGTCATTGGTATTGATCAAGATCGATACTCAAATTTGCAAAAGAACAGCCACATTCAAACACAAACAAGAGGTGGCACAAAATTTTTCTGAAGGGGTCCAAAAATCATTTACAATTATAACAAGGAGCCACAAGCTCAATAATCCCCAAAAATATTTCAAAACACAGTTATAGCTCAAAAACCCAAATATATAGACATAACAATAGTCACAAAAGGTCGACCTCACCCCACCACAAATATAAAAAAAAACATTTATCCTCAAATGCAAGCAAAATAATATCCAAAAGCCAAGAAAAATAAGACAGAGAGTGAGGTAAGGGTAATCTTGGCTATGCAGTCGCTCCATCTGTCTGGGCATCAGTGTTCGATGTAAAATCAGCAGTACCAGATCTGCTAGAAGCTACCATGGACGTCTCCGTCAGCAATGTCTGGATCACTGACTGTACAATAGTCTCCTCCAGATCTGGCAACTCTCCATAAATGCTATCCTCTCTCACCTAAATCTGCTCCTCGACGATCTCTGTCTCTGACTCATCAGCTGATGTGCCATCCCTATGTACATCTTCGGTAGTAGCCGAAGGAATCTCTGAAGTCTCACAGGCATCCACATCATCCGCAACCTCCGGTAGTAAAGTGAAGTCAGTAGACTTTAAATAGTCCACATCCTTCCTCAGATATGCTACTTAGGCTTTCAAAGTCATGACCTCGGAGGCCTCCCCCTGTCTACTTTCACAAGCCTCAACTCTCGCAGTGAGAGTGTCAATGGAAGTCCGGAGAGGGGTAAGTGCAGCTAAAATGGCAGCCTCAATCATCCATGGCACAACAGCCTCCAATCTGGTAGCTTTCACATCAGCCGAATGGGCCAAGTGCCCCATCTTCAGGATCATCGCCTAGGTAATCTGGGTTGGCTGGGAGGAGGTAGAGGCACCCTGTGCCTGTAAAGAAGAAGGAGCAAATGTACTTGAAGGCCCGGAGGCCGGAGTAGGCAAAGATGCCTCTGCATGTATCGAATCAATGTCCACATCCGGGGAAGTATCCATCGAAGCTGCTCTCCTCCTGTCGGACTCCTCTCGTATGTACGCAGCCTCAATACGTCGGATGTCAGTGGAGAAAGAAGGTGTAACCTCAATATCTCTCGCATCATCCCAGGGTACTCTAGCACGTCGGCACAACTCTGTGATTAGGACCGGGAATGGAAAGAAGGTCTGGCTTTGCTTGGCCCTCATGGCCATCTCTTGCTCTATAAGGAGTCCCAAGTCGATGCTCTTCTAGGATATGATAGCTCCAAGGCAGGTTGCCTTAGGGTGGCGCAGAATGGACTCGTTATAGATGGCATTATGGTGCTGCTAATGAAGCCAAACTAGAATCGAGCAGCAATGCTCAAATCCCTCTTCTCTATGGGACCCCTGCCTCGATCCACCTCGGGGTGGTATCGGAAATCAATGGAGCAAGCCAGCCCTTCAGGTCATCCAAAGAATAAGTAGTAGGCAAACCCTCATATGCCACTGTAGCTCCTAGACTTATGTTGACTACAGTATTAATGTACTCGCTATTGCATCTGACTTTCTTTCCCCGAACCATGACCGACTTCACCGGTCTAAACTCACTGGCCTTTTTCTTGCTTTTAGGAACCAGGTCACCATATGCGGAGTAGAACTCCAGGAACCATGTAGGAATGTAAAGGCCTCGGGGCCTGGTGAACTACTCAAATCATTGGTAATGGAGAGTGTCTCTCATATCGGAGTATCTTCCCTCAAGGCCCTCTGTAGAAAGCAATTTCTCCTCCAAAATAGTCCGCAACCCATCTGCTTTCAATCTATTAAAGAGTCGGGGAAGAGGAACCACAGGTGGCACTGGAGCCACATGAGGTGCCGGAGCTAGCATTGTATCTGTTGAAGGAGGAGTGGCAGCAGCTGGGTCCCTAGATGGGTCAGGACGAGCTCTAACACGAAGCTTTGTCCTCCAGGACTGTAGGGGCTGGTCATCCTCAGGCTCAGATAAAGTAGCCTGAGAGTCAGCATCCACTCTTTCAACTGTGGGCCTCTTGCCTCTGCTCTGACCTCCGGTTGGAGGCTCTTGCCTTCCCCCTTTGGGAGGATTTGATCCCCATTCATTGATTGTGATACTCCGCGCTCTTTTTCGGGGTAGCATGTCGAGGTTTGTCCTTGCCATATCTGCAAAACATCAGAAAAAGTTAGAAACAATTCAATCAGATACACAGAAAAGTAGTTGCAGACAGACTCACAGAACGAGTCGACAAGTCACCGAATCTCTTTGGCAAGCTATATCGGGTTCGCCGAAAGGATCGACTTAAAAATCCCAGAAAATTTTGGCATATCGGTGATGGGAAGGCTTTTCAGAAAATTGCCGACAGCATTCGGCGAGCAAGAACTAACCCGCCAAAAGTTACAGTGCAATTAAGGGTCAGGGGTGCAAACAAAGGGCGATCAAGAAGGACCTTTGGCGAGTCACCGAGTGTATTCGGCGACCTCAGGCTTCTCACCGAAAGTGACAGAACAAAACTTCACAATTAGCATAAAATTAAAGGCGATATGGGGAACTTCGGCGACACGTCGAGTGGGTACTTACCTCGCCAAATTTTACAGGACCTCCAGTTATTGTAGGGGTCCAAACAACGGACAAAGTCTTGATCGCCGACCAAGTCGGCGATTCGCCAATCTACTCTTGGGCTCGCCAAGTTTTATAGACTCAAACCCTAGCATTTCCTGAGTCCAACGGCGGTCCAAGTCGGGCTCGCCAACCACTTCGGTGAGTCATCGACTGGACTTTTAGCTCGCCAACCTGCACTTTTCAAACACCTTCCACGCTTTAACCCGCACAATCAACACACCATTATTTACAAAGAACAAAATGAAAGCAATAAAGGGTCTTGGGTTGTCTCCCAAGCAGCGCCTTAGTTAACGTCACGGCACGACGCAAGTCCACACTCAAACCTCATTCTTGGGGTTAGCCGTAGTGTCACTATGTAAACCCCCTTGTTGTCACAGGTTCAAATGAGACGAGATATGACCCATTTGGGTCTCCAACTGTTCGATCGAGATGGAATGAGAGGTAACCATCTGACCAAGGGTCGACACATCATCTTTCATTTCTTTCAAAATCTTATCTGACCCCTTAACTTTGTTGAGGATATGAGAAAGCATATCCTCAGACCAACCACTTTTCGTATCCTTTGGCCTTTGACTCTCTTGGGGAGGCACATACCCTATCCTTCTCCCCATCCTTCCAATTGGGATTTCGATCCCTCCACTCTCGATCATGATCTTTCC
Organism: Solanum raphanifolium; assembly: GCA_036250405.1. Classification (NCBI taxonomy): domain Eukaryota; kingdom Viridiplantae; phylum Streptophyta; class Magnoliopsida; order Solanales; family Solanaceae; genus Solanum; species Solanum raphanifolium. The sequence goes on along the minus strand of JAJOOE010000333.1, from coordinate 25,282 downwards.
AACCTTCATCCATGTTCCAACCTTGGTTACTACCCTACCTAGGGTAGTTTGAACGATAATCACCACCTTGGTTGGCTAGGAAATTCACCTCTTCGTTGTACAAAGCCTCAAACTTGGCCTCATCAAGAATAACAGACCCGACACCCACGACATTGACACTTCGAGCACCAACTCCCATGACATTTTTATACAAAATGTCAAGTTGTGTGATGATCTTGGCCATGTTCTGGTCCCTCTCTTGGTCTTTCTTCATCTACTCCTTGGTCAATTTAAATGTGAGAGGGGAGACTTGATCTTCGCCAGTGTACCAAGCCCGATTGATTGTGGTCATGCCATCCAAGAGTTGAGCCACTATCACATAAGGTTGCTGCATCAAACCTCCAGGAGAAAGTTGGTCAGCAACACCCTTGTTTATCGAGTCAAGGCTTCGATAAAAATACTGCAACAACATGTTGTCAGGCAAGCCATGAGTTGGGCATTGGAGCACCAGTTTCTTGAATCGTAGCCAAGTTTCATGAATTGGCTCGCCCTCCAAATGCTTGAAACTCCAAATGCTATCCCGAAGAGTCATCATCTTCTAAGGAGGGAAAAATCGCACATTAAATGCGGTAACCAGTTCCTCCCATGAAGTGATTGATTCTCGTGGCAATTCAGCCAGCCACTTACACGTTTCTCTCATATAGAGAATGGGAACAACCTCAACCCGACCGACTCTTAGGATATATTCTTGAAGGAGAACGGTCCGCAAACATCCACAAAATTTCTAATATGCTCATGGGGATCCTCATGAGCCAAACCACTGAACAGGCCTTTCAATTGCAAGAGCTGCAACATAGTACTTGTGATGTGGAACACCGTGTTTCCTTCGGTCGGAGGCAAGCGAATGGCACCAATACCACCCATAAGCTAGGGGTCATTAGCATTAGACTCGTTGACATCGTTGAGGTTTTCGATGTCATCTTGGTGTCCTACTTGGCTACCATTGTTGCCGTTCACACTCATACCTCCTGTTTCAAAACACAATCAAGCAAAACAAAACTAAAATTAAGTTCACCTATGACTAACAAGAACAAAATTCAACTTAACTAAAGACTCTCAACAAACACCACTCCCCGACAACGGCGCCATTTTGATTTCACGTATCAGGACACTTCTTCCAAATCTAAGTGTCAACGATCGTTAATCAGTAATATAACCCAACTAAGTGAGTTGGGGTCGAATCCCACGGGGAGTGGTGCGTATTTGAGAATCAAGAGCCAAGTGTAAATATGTTCAAGTCAATCATAGGTAGAGACATTTACGAATAAAAGCATAGTTCAAATTAAAGGGTGACACAAGTGTCAAATATGGGGGGTTTTGATTGTAATTATCAACTACAGCATGAGCAAATAACACGAATAAACAAGTAGAGAGACGGGTTCTTGGGATGTGATTGGATTATAGGCTAAGGTAGACAAATGGGTTATTGCAATTGATAGTAAATAGTTGTAAATCAGTGAATAAGCTAGACTTTAGAAGGGGTAAACTTTCTCTCGAATAATTTACCCCGAATCAAATTGGTTTTTCTCGAACACCAATAAGCAGCAATTAAGAACAACCTACGCTTTAGTCTAGTCACTCGCTCGAGCTGAATGTGTGGAAAAGGGTTTAGGATTCACTCTCTCGAGCGGAACCCATAACAACCCAATACCCACAGACCATCAAATCAGTAACCTTTGTTTTAAAACCTCTCTCTTGAGCAAGCCAAAAACACGAAGGTAGAGTTGCATTTGCAACTACAACCCTTTAAATTAAACAACAATTACTGATTGAAATCACTTTTAAACATCATTTAAACTATCAATTAACAATACCCAGTAGCTAAATCAATCCATAATCACACCCCAAGAATTGGGGTTTTAGCTAGACATCATAAAAAGATAGAAATCGTTATCAAATTGTGTTTTCATCAACTGGGTACGATTAATTTCGTCTCTACAAATGTCTAAATTGAAGAATCTTCAATACCCAAAAATGGAAATTTTCCAATCTTCAAAGCTAAGGAAAATATTGTCTCAATACTCTCAGTTCTATTCTAAAACTTCTAAACTGATAAAAGATGATGCTACTAAACATAAAGTTTGAAAATGTATTTATAGTCGCCTAAAATTGTGCTGCGAAGGACCATTCGGCGCAATAAGTCGGGATCGCCGATCCACTTGGCGATCCGCCCTTTGATCAGTTCCATCGCCGTTTTGCTTTGGCCTTCAACATCCTCAAGTTCTGTAACTTTGGGTGATCTAGCACTACATTGCGGAACCGTTCGGCGACACGCTGACTGCTCCTTTCTATCGCCGACTTGATTTTCTCCTTCAGGGCTTTGCACACTGGAACTTTAGGCGAGATCATAGCCATTCGGCGACTCGCCCAATGGGTTTGGCGATCATCAGGCCTTCTTTTCTTCGTTCTTTCAGCAGCCTTGTTCCTTTTTGCTCATTTGTATCCATGATTTGTTCCTCAATCTAAATACCTAAAAAATTAAGGATTTGCATCAGTTATTGACACAAAATATGTATTTGAGGACACTAAATTTATTAAAATAAAGTCTTAAATGAGTCCAAATCGTGGACTCATCAATGATCAAACACATAGACTTTTTTTATTTCAACCCCTTATTATTCATTTAGGAATAACAAATGGACAATTTGACCCTTCGCCTCATGTTCATTACTCCCAACACACAAGCAGCAAAGGAAGCATAGAAATTCAACTAGAATACAATGTTTACACTTGTCTTAAATCAATCAACAGTCACTCCAAGAGTTGACTCTTCTCCTTTCGAACCACTTCCAAAGCCAAACAATCTATGCTCAAAATCAAAAGAAAATGAATTAAACCCCAAAATGGTAGGCTAAAAACCCTCTTTAGGTATCACTTAAGTGAACAAGGATTTGCTTAAGCGAGCCTTGCCACAAACGCGGGCTTCACTTCTGCAACCAGGCATTCGCATAAGCTACCCAAGCCTAGATGAAGCGAGCCTCGCAAAAGCGAGCCAACTTTCTCCAAAGCGCAGGTGCACCATAACTCAAACATCAAAAAATCAGTCAACTCTTAAAACATCGAAAGGGCCCTCGGGATTCATTCAGAAACTCGTATACACAACCACATGTGCAAATCAATTACACTCCACATTAGGGACTCAATGGAACCATCAAAACACGAATTCGACGTCTCCTTAACCCGACATTTGTGAAATCACAAGAAACTAACTCACGCCTAAAAAAAACTAAAACCTGCTCGGTAACCTTCAAAAATCAATCAAGACCCCACCTAGGCCTAAAATCATCTCCCAATTCCAACAGAACTCTCGGACTTTCAATTCGAGCTTCCGAACCCCGAATACTGACCAAAGACAACGCAAAGGCTAAATTTCTACAATTTAACAACTTAGGACCTCAAATCCTCAAAATGACTTAGAATCTGGAATTGACAACTCTCACTGATCAGATTTCACATTTTCGGACTTAAGGAATCCATGAAATTCCATTCCGACACTCGAAACTACAAAAGAGCTCAAAAACCCCTTCTTAACAACTTAGCCTTTAAAACTCACAAACATACCAAATTCTCAACTTTTAACTCAAAGTCCAAAATTAAATTTGTAAACTCAAGCATACTATACTCAAGGTTGATATAAAGGGGGGAAAAATGGACAATTCACAAAACTTTCCAAAAATGTTTGACCGGGTCATTACACCGACAATAAGACCATGAGAGCTCTATCATGGAATTCAGTATATTCCTCATACCGAAAGAAGGGCAATCTACTTGCCAAGGTAGAATATATACATATCATCTTTTTCTAAAGTGTATTCACTAGCTAGGTCATTTAAAACAATCCTACGGGGGCACATAGTTTGGGACTAGAGGTTGCTACTAGAGACTACCCTATTTGAGCCTCCACCTTAAAGTCATCTAGGTGCTAAGTCTAAATCCCAACGGAATAGATAAAAGTCAAATACCAATATAACATAGGAAATACAATGATCAATATCAATCCACATCTTTAGAATCAAAACATTGAATAACTCCCTAATACCCAATTCAAGCATAGGTGAGAAAACATTTCACCAATGTGAATCCATGTGTGATAAAAAAACCTTTCACAATATCATTGATACTTTCCTTTCAAAGCATCCCCTAATAATTTACAATAATTGATTAAAAACATGCATATCTTCATAAATTCATAGTTCATAGGTTCATAGTTGAAAATCGTAATTTAGGCATGAATCAATATAATTTCAACTAAGTATCATGTATTAACATTGAATCATGCATTAGAAGACTTAATAAACAATAATAAATCATAATTGGATGAAACCCATTAGTATTGAATTGAAACCTAACTTAATCAATTGAATTTGAGATTGAGAAATTGAAAACCTTGGGGACCCCATGGAGGAATGGACTCGATGGATGAATACCCACATACCTTGCTATTCAAAGCTCAAGATGAATGGTGAATTGAAGATTTGAATGGAACCCTAGCTCTTCTTCTTCTTCTTCTTCCTTAGGTTGAGAGGAAATTTGGGGAGTGAATTTGGTTAGGTTTTGGGGAATTAGGAGAATGAGGTTGAAGTGGGGTAGTTTTAGGACTTAAAAGCTTTATATAGGGCTTAGGATTGTGAAAATGCTTCAGTGGGTATTTGATGGAATTCCAGATGAATGTAAAACTAACCTTAATGTGGAAAGGTTAGAATCACATTTGTTGGAATTCTTTAAAGGTAATACCAGTTTAAGTTACAATTATGAGTTGAATGATTTTGATCTGTCAAAATATATGGATTGCCTTGGAAAGAATCTAAATGATGTAATGATGATTTTAGTGGAAGACGTTAGTTCTGAACCTCCTGAAGAAAACCTTGAAATACACAGATTTATAAAGCAACTGAAAATTGTTCAAAAGAAACTAAGATTTTTGACATACTTGTATGCCACAGAGATAAATGGTTACGTCAACCATGAGAAGTTGGAATGTCTGGAGACTCAAATTCAGTTCATGGCTAACAATGTGGGACAGCTCTATCTTGCTGTTTCAGTTGTCATTGATTCTGATTTTGAAGATAGTACAGATGAGGAAGCGTATTATCTCTTCGATAAACCTCCATATGTATTATGCTTGATTATGTTAGTGGAGCTGGAAATGAAGAAGATTTTTCTCAGTGAACTAAAGGCTTCCAAGTTTACTCAATCAAGAACTATCAAGGACAAGAAATTACCAAAAGGATTTTCTCTTTATCTCCACAGTCTGCTGATGTATCTCAGAAACAAAAAGCTCGAGAACTTTCCTAATAATAATTCTGCTCAAAATATTGATGTAGCAATAGAGTTCTTATTGGTTTTCCTTTGTTCTGATGTGTCAAATCATGTTATTAACGGTAACTCTATGAATGAGGTTATGGAAAAGGTTGGAGGTATAGCGGGTGATGTTCTATATGTAATTCAAAAGCTTCTTCCTTGCTCTATAAACAAATATGACACTGGCAAAATAAGTCTTTGCTCGATACAGATATTGGAGAAAACTATAGATCTGAAGGCACAAGTGGAGACATACTATAAATCCATAAAATTCACTCCATCTCAGTTCCCCACTGTTGGTGGGTGGAATTTTTTGGATTATCATATGCGGAAACTGAATGAAATGTCGAAGTCTAAATCTGGTTTAGATTTCCTGATGAAACCTCTTTTGTGGAATTTGGAGAAAGAGCTATCAGCTCTTACATCCATTTTAGAGAAGGAGCAGTCATCTTTATCATCCATTTTCACAGATGTCGCTAAGGTGCACCATGAACATGAAATTCTTCAAGATCTTCACAGGCGTACTATCAATTTGGCATATGAAGCTAAAGTTTACATTGACTCTGCTCTTGCTCAGTATAATGTTTTTTAGCATATTTTTTTGCTCATTTCCTACAATCTTAAAAGAGATCAAGCAAATTAATGCGCGTGTGACTGAGATGTGGTCAGCAGACGTTGCTCTTAAGTCTTGTTATGTGGTAGCACCATTTAAACACCTGCCAACTCGACATAGCATTCCAGTGGCTGATGAGGAGATAGTGAGTTTTGGGAATGACACAGAAAAAATGATTCAGTATCTGATTAGAGGTACAAATGAGCTAAACGTCGTCCCTATTGTAGGCATGAGGGGACAAGGAAAAACGACATTTGCTAGAAAGGTGTACAATAGTGACAACATTGTTTCTCATTTTAATGTTCGAGCATGGTGCATCGTTTCCCAAACATATAACCGGAGAAATCTATTACAAGAGATTTTTTAGTCAAGTTACCGGTTTCAAGGTCAAGGGAGATAAGGATGACATCCTTGCTGATGAGTTGAGGAAAAGCTTACTGGGCAAGAGATATCTCATTGTATTGGATGATATGTGGGATGGTATGGCATGGGATGACTTAAGGCTTTGTTTTCAAGATGTTGGAAATAGAAGCAGAATAATAGTTACAACTCGACTTGAGAAAGTGGGTGAGCAAGTCAAGTACCATATTGATCCTTATTTTCTTCCATTCCTCACAGCAGAAGAGAATTGCAAATTGTTGCAGAAAAAAGTGTTTCAAAGGGAAGATTGCCCGCCTGAACTACAAGATGTGAGTCAAGCAGTTGCAGAAAAATGCAAAGGACTGCCTCTAGTGATTGTCTTGGTAGCTGGAATAATCAAAAAAAAGGAAGATGGAAGAATCATGGTGGAATTTGGTGAAAGATTCTTTATTTGACTATCTTGATCGTGAGTCGGAAGAATATAGTCGGGTGACTATGCAGTTGAGTTACGATAACTTAACCAATTGTTTAAAGCCTTGCCTTCTTTATATAGGCATGTTTCCGGAGGATGCAATAATTCCAGTGTCTGAATTGATAAGTATGTGGATTGCGGAAGGATTCGTGCAGAACATTGAATCTGGGAGATTGATGGAAGAGACAGCTGAAGGTTACTTGATGGATCTAATCCAGAGTAACGTGGTAATGGTTTTTATGAGAGAACATAGCGGAAAAGTCAAATATTGTTAGGTTCATGATGTAGTGCTTCACTTTTGCTTACAGAAGAGTAGAAAAGAAAAGTTTATGCTGTCTGTGAAGGGAAATCGCAGCCAATTTGAACCTTGTGATTGGAACGAAAGTCGAGTGAGCTTCATTTTGAGTGAAGAGCTTTTCAAGTCTGCAATTCCGGGATCCAAAACATTGAAGCCTTTCGCCCAACACTTGAGGACACTGATAACGATCAAAGACGGGGAATCTATTTTTGGGATTCCCTTTTTTCAGATTCATAAATTGCGACTTGTTAAGGTCTTGGATTTGAGTTCCCATGAAGTGCATTATTTGTCATCAGCTTTATTGAAACCACTAAATCACCTCAAGTACCTCGCAGTTTCGGCACGTGAATTTCTATTTTCATCCACAATCACATCTGTCCCATCTAGAAACTTTAATTATAAAGAATGATCGGAGAAATACAGTACTATTACAAGCGTCTTTTTGGGAAACGGAAAAACTAAGGCATGTTGATATTAGGACTGCTGAATTTGATTTGGAGGAGGATAATCAGGGGATATCCTCTAAATTGGAAAATTTGAGGATATTAAAGAATATTATTAGATTTCCAATTGAGCAAGTTGATAGGATGGATGTGTTATCAAGGAGGTGTCCTAATCTTCAACAGCTTCTCATTGAATTTCAGGTCAAGTATGATGATTCTGCCAATTCTTATGGTCTCACATTGGAGAATTTTATCCAGCTTCAAATACTTCGTCTTTCCTTTAAGTGACGCTACATTGACATTGTATCTCGGTTACAATTGCCTTCAAATATAAAGAAGTTGGTACTAGGTGGCACTCCTACAGAAAACATGTTCCCCTTCACTGCGGGACTATCAAGCCTGGAGTATCTTCAATTAAAAGATGTGTATTCTACTCAATCAAAAGAGTGGTGCCTTGGAGATCTCACGTTCCCTAACCTTAAGTTCTTGAAACTGTCGGTCTTAGGTATCTCAAGGTTGGATGCCTCAGAGGAATCCTTTCCCTGGCTTGAAACACTTGTTATAAGAAACTGTAACAGACTCGAGGAGATCCCCCTTAGCTTTGAAGACATTCTAACACTAAAACAGATTAAGTTGATTGACTGCAATAACGAATCTCTGGAGGCTTCAGCTGTGAGGATCAAGGAAGAGTTGAAGAAAATGAAGGAAACAACCATATTGACCTCATTATCAAAGTAAGTAAAAACAAACTAATATGTTCTGTTTTTGATTATCGACGTTTATTTAATAATGTTCAAACAATATGTTCAATGCAGAGGAGGTGGGAACGGATATAAGGCAACTGTGAATCAAGTATGTGCCTGTCAACAATGGAATTCTTTTCAGTTTTTTTCTATTTGATGCTTGCTTGAGCTCTCCAACTCTCGAGGATTTGTTTGAATTTGACAACTGCAGCAAAAGCACAGACAGTCTGTTGTGCGGTTAGCCAAAACGACCATGCATCCTCTTATATATGAGATGGTCTTTTACTGTGATTTGTTTCTTGTTGCCGTCTGTAAGAATGTTAAATGAAAGAATGTGATCAACTCTTTATCTGTTTCTTCCGTGTTGGATTTCATGTGGTGCATTTTTGGAAGATAATCGGACATGGGTGCAACAGATAAGGCTGCAACGTTTTCGTTGAAATTCTCAATCTTTGTAGTGTCTGGTATATATAGGGCATGAATCATTGCAGGATTCAACCACAAGTCTTTGAAACTCATGACCATCGATCTGCAACATTCCAGGATTTAATAAGGTCTGCCCTTTCAATCCACAATCCCATTAACTGCTTTTTTTCTTTTAGCTTTAGGAGGTCTACTCGCCTGATCACTCTAAGCAAACCTTATATTTGACAAAGTTTACTTCTTTTGTTTTGTTGTTGACTTATCCATTATTAGTTTGGTTTTCAACTGCTGTCTTCTGTTATGTGAGAGTTAAATAATAGGGGAATAACAATTTTAGTTCATCTATTACTACATATAATTCCAATTTTATTTCATGTGTTATTTCACTATGCATGTTTAATCTGAACGGTGCGGTTTTGATCCTTGAAGTTAACAAAATAATTATTTGATAAAATATAAAATAAATGATTGGTGATTTTGAAGGACCAAAATCACACGCTTCAAATAATTGAAGGTTAAATAAGTGACCATTAACTCTAAATAAATTGATCCCTTAGTCTTAGAAATGACATATTTGCTCTCTTTACTAGCTTGGCATGTGTATTTATGTCAAGATCTTTCTATATTATAATTTAATCAGATACCGGCCGGGCCCACTGAGAAGACTAGGTGTCAAAAAGAAAAGTGTATGAATTGGGAAGTTGTCTGCTTTCTCCTTTTCTCATAATTGAAGACTAGAATTATTGACAGACCCATTCATTGTCATCGATTAAGTTAAATGACACACTATGTATTATGCCTATTAATTATGTCTTGAATTTTTCCCATATATTTTAGGATATTATAATTTTTATTAGTTTAGGACACCCTTTGTTTTAATAGATTTGGAAAAGAAAAATATTGTGCTTATAGGATTGGGAAAGCATTTTCCTTGTAGGTTTGGGAGTACTTGAGATCTATATATAGAAGATATAGTTGGGATTCTAAGTCATTGTACAGGATACACAATGTAGTCTCAAGGGCTTGGAAGCATTGTAATACTTGTTCTCTTTCTTTCATAATGGAAAACTCTTTCTACTTTTGCTGGGAGGAGTAGGCCTAGTCAAACCTCATTAAATCCTTGTATTATTCTTCTTTTCGATTTTCTTTGTTTGTGATTATGTGCTAGTTAATCCACGATATTTCTACAACAATGTCTTTTCCAATTAATGTGGGACTCTAACACACTCTAACAATTCTAATGAAAAATGTTTCTTCTTGTTCTCTCCTTCACAATATATCTTATTTTTCTCTTTTAAATTGGTAATTTTTTATTTTTTATTGCACTAGTTCTATGAGTCAAATCTTTTATTGCGAAAGAGCCAAGTGAATCGAGTTCTACACATTACATGAATAGGTACGTTGAATAAAGTTCATTGTTTAAACAATTGTTGAACTATTGAAAAAATAGACGAATAAGGTTACTTTTGTATTTGAGAAATCTTTTTTTTTGTTGTTGTTTTTTCACTCGAAAGGCCATTCAAATATAAAAGTAAAATCCTTTTATATGCTAAGCAATGTCAAAAAGGTACATAATTCAAATATGAAACTAGCGATAAAATTTAGGGGGATTTTATAATGTATTTTCCTAAAGAAAAAGACTCTCAATATAGCTATATTATTGAGCCACTTTATAGCTACCACCTAAAGAAGTCGCTAGTACATTTCATATCTTGTTGAGGGTAAGAATTATTAGCCCATCTACTTGATCTTCCTTCTTCCTTCAAACCTTTTTCCATTTCATTTCTATAGACTTTTTTCTTATTTCGATAACTGGTTAAGAAGGGAGGAGTATGTACTGCTCCACCAATACAACCTCTTGTGGTAAAATTTTACTTTTTTGATTAGTTTTTTTATAAAAGAAGAAATTAAGATTTGTTTCTTCAGATTTTGCAACTAATTATTTCTCTCTTTTTTACCCCATGATGTTTGTTTTTTCGATGAAACCTGCTTTCAATATTAATTATAATCTCTTTTGCTCCTTTTTATAATTGGATCAGAAAATTGAAGATACTATACAGGCATACGAGAAGACAAAATTAAAAGTTGGTTTCACTTGTTAAGCTGTAAATGTAAATCATCTTCTTCATGAATTACTTTTTGCATATAGATAGAGAGTTGATTTCTCAAATGGTCCGCTCAAAAGACATAGTTAAGTTAAGCGATTTTATGAGATAACAACTAATAGTTATAAATCTCAGAAAATTAGAATCAATAAGAAAGATGATATTTTGGACTAATAACTATTAGTTAAGTGGCTATATGAAAAGGCTAAATATATGTGCCATTTATTTGTTAAAAGAAATGGTACAGAAAATGTATAATCTTTCACAAGCACTAACATAGCTTCAAACTCTAGATGAATAAAAATGTTGCTCTTAATGAACCTAATTCCAAATGTTGGTGAACTGGCAGGGATTGTTTTACAGAAAATGCCTCAAAATGAAATAGAGGAAATGTTAGATCACCTAACGAGGATCAAGAGTGGAGGTGATCTGAGTAGCTTTCAGTTTGATCTAATTAAGAGACATGAAAATGAGTTGTGAGAAAGCTTCACTAGGTATTGGATAAGATTCCAGATGAATGTGAAACTAACCTTAATCTAGAAAGTCCATAATCACATTTGTTGGAATTATTTAAAGGTAAACCCAGTTTAAGTTATAATTATGAGTTGAACGATTTTGATCTGTGAAATATATGGATTGTCTCGAAAAGAATCTAAATGATGTACTGATGATGGTCCTGGGAATATATGGATTGCGTCCAAAAGAAAGCATTTCAATAAACAGATTTACAAAGCAACTGAAAATTGTTCAAAAGAAAAATGAGATTTTTGAGATACTTATATAACACAGAGATAAATGGTTATGTCAACGATGAGAAGCTTGAACGTTTGGAGACTCAAACTTAGTTCATGGCTAACAATGTGGGACATTTTTGTCTTTCTGCATCAATTTATTTTGTTACTGATTTTGTAGATGATACAGATGAGGATGAGGTTGACACATATGAGTATGATATCTTTAATAAACCTCCTTATCTATTATTATTGATTGTGTTAGTGGAGGTGGAAATGAAGAAGATTTTTCTCAGTGAACTAAAGGCTTCCAAATTTACTCAATCAAGAACTTTCAAGGACAAGAAATTACCAAAAGGATTTTCTCATCATCTCCACAATTTGCTGATGTATCTCAGAAACAAAAAGCTCGAGAACTTTCCTAATAATAATTCTGCTCAAAATATTGATGTAGCAATAGAGTTCTTGTTGGTTTTCCTTTATGTTGATGTGTCAAATCATGTTATTAACAGTAACTCTATGAATGAGGTTATGGAAAAGGTTGGAGCTATAGCGGGTGATGTTCTATATGTAATTCAAAAGCTTCTTCCTAGCTCTATAAACAAAGATGACACTGGCAAACTAAGTCTTTGCTCAATTCAGATATTGGAGAAAACTCTAGATTTGAAGGCAGAAGTGGAGCCGTACTATAAATCCATAAAATTCACTCAATTTCAGTTTACCACTGTTGGTGGATTGTGCTTTTTGGATTCTCTTATACGGAAACTGAATGAGATGTCGAAATCTAAATCTGGTTTAGATTTCCTGATGAAACCTCTTTTGGGGAATTTGGAGGAAGAGCTATCAGCTCTTACATCCATTTTAGAGAAGGATCTGTCATCTTTATCATCCATTTTTAGAGATGTCACCAAGGTGCACCATGAACATGAAATTCTTCATGATCTTCAGAGACGTACCATCAATTTGGCATATGAAGTTGAAGTTGCCATTGACTCTATTCTAGCTCAGTATAATGTATTTTGGCGTATATTTTGCTCACTTCCTACAATCTTAAAAGAAATCAAGCAAATTAATGTGGAGGTGACTGAGATGTGGTCAGCAGGCGTTGCTCTTAATCCTTGCTATGTGGTAGCACCATTTAAACACCTGTCAACTCGACATAGCAATCCAGTGACTGATGAGGAGATAGTGGGCTTTGGGAATGACATAGAAAAAATGATTTAGTATTTTATTAGAGGTACAAATGATCTATACGTCGTCCCAATTGTAGGCATGTAGGGACAAGGGAAAATGACAATGGCTAGAAAGGTGTACACATTGTTTCTCATTTAGATGTTCGAGCATGGTGCGTCGTTTTCCAAACATAGAACTGGAGAACACTACTACAAGAGATTTTTAGTCAAGTTACCGATTCCAATAGGACAAGGGAGATAAGGATGATATCCTTGTTGATGAGTTGATAAAAAGCTTAATGAGAAAGAGATATCTTATTTTTTTGGATGACATGTGGGATTGTATGGCATGGGATGACTTAAGGTTTCTTTTCCAGATATTGGAAATGGAAGTCGAATAGTAGTAACAACTCAACTTGAGAAAGTGGGTGAGCAAGTCAAGTACCATAATGATCCTTATTCTCTTCCATTCCTCACAATAGAAGAAAGTTGCAAATTGTTGCAGAAAAAAGTGTTTCAAAGGGAAGATTGCCCGCCTGAACTACAAGATGTGAGTCAAGCAGTTGCAAAAAAATGCAAAGGACTGCCTCTAGTGGTTGTATAGGTAGCTGAAATAATCAAAAAAAAAATGAAAGAATCTTGGTGGAATGAGGTGAAAGATTCTTTATTTGACTATCTTGATTGTGAGTGCGAAGAATATAGTCGGCTATTATGCAGTTGAGTTTTGATAACTTAGTTGATTGGTTAAAGTCTTGTCTTCTTTATATGGGGATGTTTCTGGAGGATGTGAGAATTCCAGTGTCTGGTGAACACTGAATTTGCTGAAGATTACCTGATGGATCTCATTAGCATTAACATAGTAATGGTTTCAAAGAAAGATTATAACGAAAAGGTTAAATAGTGTCAGGTTCATGATCTAGTGATTCACTTTTGCTTGGCAGTGAAGGGGCATTATAGCTAGCTACAACCTAGTGATTGGAAGGAGTGTCGAGTGAGCTTCCATTTTAGTGAAGAGCATTCCAAGCTTCCATCTCTGTAAAAGTGCAAGAGGGGGGTGAATTTCTCCTTTTTCGATTTTAGAATAGTTGATTTATAAGATTCACCAGTCAACTATTGTTAGGAGAGATAAATAATCAGGAATACAAGTGGAGAAAATAAACTTGACACCAGATGTTTTTATATTGATTGGGATCCAGAATGGATCTAACGGCGAGTCCCCTTGGTTGCAAGGGTGTTCTCTTCTAGCCTTTGTGAACTTTGTTGTGAGTACAAGATTGAGCATAGTTCCTATGTCTACACTTTGTGAACTTTTTCTCTCTTTTTCTTTTTGAAACAAAGTCTTATCAACAATGTTTTTCTCTCTCCTCTCTTTGTTGTTTACACAGTAGGAACTAAGTAATACAATGCTTGTTAAAAGTAGAGTAGAGAATGTTAGGTGATTCAGACTCGTTGTACAAGTTCTTTCTTAGTAGCACTTGTGCTTTTATAGAGTGGTCAAGACTTGAATTTTCTTTTGTGAAAAGATCGCGACCCAAGAGAATTGATCATTGGAAAGAGGTAATTGAGAATTCTATTTTCCAAGAATAAAGTGAAGGCTAATCTTCAGCATCATTTGATTGATTCCTATGTCTTCATTTGCTCTTTGCCTGATCTTCTTTTCCTTTAATAGTTATACTCAAATCTTGTTGACATCTTCTCTTTTTCACCACAATTTGCTTGATTCATTTAGGCCGGATTTCCACGTAAACTTTGATACCTTGATTGTCTGTTTTGATACTAAAAGATATAGCTCCTTATTTAGATCCCTTGACTTCAGTATATATTTAGTTTTGATGCTTCCTGTAATTCTTTCCTTTTTGATGATCAGTTATCCTGCAAACATGGACAATTGATTATCATTAAAATCTTGCGCTAACAATCTCCCAAAAACTTTTTGGTGATGACAATATTTCATGAGATTTTGTAGTTGACTTGTGTCAGTTGCTCCCCCTAAATGATGTGCATAGAACTTTTGTATGCCAGTGTTTGGTAGTTCAGGGATTGATCTCCAGACAAATCTTGAATTTAACAATACACTTTTTAAATCTAACAATTAATACTTAAAATGCTTACATGTTGGTATATATGTGAGAAAGTGAGAAACAAAAATATTCCCCGCACTTTAAATCTTTGGGTGTGTTTGGTACGAAGGAAATGTTTTCCATGAAAAATGCTTTCTTGAAAAATAAGTGGATTTCTATTAAATTAATTACTAATAATTAGACATCCCACTAACATTAATTGCTACTCATTTTTTCATTTAGCAAGTGAATTGACGTGGCCATATATAAGAGATAAGTATCATAATAAATACATATATTTAATTATAGATAGGTTTATAAATATCTCCTATTTAAAATACTAATCTATAAATCTTATTAAATAAATACATGTGCACATATATTGTAACTAAAGTTTTTTTCATAAATATTTAAGACATTTTAGGAAGGCAATAAAATATATATTTTAATAAAATGTTAATTTAAAATTGATGTTCCCAAACACGAGGATTGTTACAATAAAAATTTTAAATTTAGATTCGTAAGACTTCAACATGGCTTGAATGACAACTATAAATATTCGAGGTGTTACATCTTTACCCTTTAGGACATTCGTCAGCGAATGAAGATAATACCACAAAAAAAAAGGCTAGAAATTTTTTCGAAATTTTGAAAATCTCCTTTATATTTTGGAATATCATAAACCTAGAACTCAGTCAAATCTCACCCATGTGCCTCTTAGAGAAATATTAGCATATGAACAAGAAGATGCTCAACTTAAATTTCCTCGACTAGAATGCAACACATAGCACAACTAAATAGTGAAACTTACCTCGATTCATTTACTCAAATAGGTGTGCATGAAATGGCATGTAATATACAAATAAGTATGTTGCATAAAATTCATGATATATAAATAAGTGAATTCGAAAAATGCATAATTATGTGAATTAGTGAGTCTTAAAAGAATTAAGGACTTTAACCTATGCATATGTGGGCCTTGTAGGCATATGATGTAAATTTAGCTAAAAAAACATGTTAGTTATATGTAAATAAGTTATGAACTACACAACAATACACTCACTAGGCAAGTCGCGAAAATAAATTATTATCTTAAATTTAACGTGCGACCTTGTATTAAGGGAGATGTGAAACTGCTTCAAACATAAGCTCTCAAACTTTAAATCTTATAACGTACAAATAACTTAAGCTTGACATATGAGCATGTGTTCAATAATATTTAAACATATAAAGTTATAAAATCTATATCATTTTTACATCTTAAACATTTAACACATACACAATAGACTAAAAATTATAAAACAGATAACATTTAAACAAACAAGTTAGAAAATGTTTGACATATAGTTATGAAATTTTCAAGATGTATAGTTTACATATAATGATCTTTGTTATGTTATCCTTATAATATAAGGTGATTTATTAACATAAGAACAAATAGTTCATGATATATACTTTTTTTAGTATGGGAGAAGTTGATTTCTAATATATAGGCACACGCCATATAATCAAATATTTTTGAGAGACAAAAATTTATGGGAAAATAAGTTTAGGACCATATAACATATGTGCTAATAATTAAGAATATAGCATATACTCACATTTTCTGTGACGCACATAGAGTATAAGCCAATGATTTGGATAAAATAAATTCTATGAATAAATGGTCTATGAATAACATTTAGGTAGATAATCTAGAAAGAGTACCTAACATGTAATTACTAGGCTTTATACAACAGGTGACATATTATCATATGGACTGTAGCTTTGGAAAAAATGCATTTATGTCTTATATATGATAAATCATACATCATTTTTGTGGTGAAACTTTGATGCGCTAATTATATAAAAACTTCAAAAACGTATAATTATCTGTAAAAAATATTTATCATGTGTCAATACCTTTATGAAACATATAACATGTAAGCACATTATTTATAAAATAAATGGCATGTAACCAATATTTTTATAAATTTTAATCTATATAGGTGTCCTATGAGCAAATGTTTTTTTTAAACGACTACGACATGCAAACACAACATGTGACATGTGGAGATATGATTTATAGCGTGTATGCATACAATCATGTAAATGAACTTTCTCTAAAACAAGTATATATAAGAAAATAACCCATGGATCGCGTAATTAGGTAAGTCTTTATCTTACAAAGCATATAACATATAAATAAGTTAGTTCAAGGAAAGGGAGCTCCATAACTCTATTGTTGTTGGTTCTAATGCTTGAAAATCAGGGGCGGAGCTATGACATGGCGAGGGTGGTCAGATAAACAACCTTCGTCGGAAAAATTTTACGGGTATATATACTAAATATCGAATTTTTTGGATATATACTAACTGTTGAACAACCTTGACACAATAAATAAGGTTGACAATCCAGCGGTTAAGGCTGTGCAAAGATGCCTCAGCGTTCCGGGTTCAAGCCCAAGTGTTGGAGTTTTTTTTAATTTTTTTCATTATTCCGTTTGTTCTCTTAGAAAAGGCAAAACTGGGTTCGATTCCATACTTGAACATTTCGTTTATTTAATATTTGTTCCGTTTTTCTTTTAAGAAAAAGTACAAAAGTTACCTTTTTTAAGTTAAGGAAACAAAAGGTCTACTTTTGACTTTTCTTAATTTAAAAAAAAAATAAAAAAATTCATAGTTATCTTTTTCTTTTAGTTTTTTGTCTTCTTCTTCTCCCAAAACCCCTTTACAACTTTACTCTTTACCTTTCTCTCTTCTCAACTTTCATACATATTTACAAGTTTTAAGAAATTGGAAGCTTTAACCGTTGTATATTTCTTCCTCAATCGCCATTGAAGTGTGAAAAGGTATTTCTTAATTCTTTTTTCCTTTAGTTTAGTTTTTTCTAATCATGTGTTGAAAGACTTGAATATCTTAATTTTTATGTTAAAAGCTACTTTATTTATTTGAGTATCGATCAACTATTTGGTGTATTGTGGATGATTTTTAATAAGTTTGGTATACTTGACTACTATTTCAGTTTAGAGTTCAATGAGTTTGGAGAAATATTTTTTTAGAGTACCCAAAACAAGCTTGGCACCTCAAAATCAAAATCAACTACGCCGAGATGAAAATGTCAACCAAATAGAAATATCATCTCACTCTTCCCAAAGACAAAAATTTGATGTAAATGATTTAAAGGCTGATCCGGCTGAAAGAACTCCAATTTTGAATTATTATCCAAACCTTCGTGATGAGATAAGGAGGGCATACATCATTAAAGGTCCTTGTCAAACTCAAACTCATCAGTTTCCTCAAACTCATCAGTTTCCTCAAACTGATTTTTTGGAACACCGCGTCGTTTTGTTTATACGTGGTTTGATGAATATCGTGATTGTTTGGAATACAGTATTAGTGCGGATGCTGCTTATTGTTTACCTTGTTATTTGTTTCAAGGAGAAAGCATTAATCAAGGTGGTGGTAATGTATTTTCGACTAAGGGATTTACAAATTGGCATAGAAAGGATAGCTTTGCTATACATATTGGTCCACCGAATAGCGTTCATAATCAATCCAAAAGAAAGTGTGAAGATTCCATGCGAGAACAACAATCCATTCAAGCCGCATTTTACAAGTTGGATGATAAAAGTAAGCATGAATAGCGGGTTCGTTTAAACGCTTCAATCAATGTGGCAAGACTCTTCTTGAATCAAGGTTTTGCATTTCGCGGTCATGACGAGAGTGAATCGTCATTGAACAAGGGTAATTTTCTTGAAGCTCTTTCTTGGTTAGCTGCTAGATGTGATGCAATTAAACCTTTTTTGTTAGAAAAAACTCCAAAAAATAAAAAATGACTTCTCATGACATCTAAAAAGATATTGTGAGTGTGTGTGCGATTGAAACAATTAAGGCTATACTAGAGGATATAAATAGTGACTACTTTGCTTTATTGGTTAATGAATCTAGAGACGTGTCACGCAAAGAGCAAATGGCTATTTGTCTAAGATATGTTGACAAAATGGGGTTTGTGATGGAGGCATTTATTGGACTTGTTCATATTAAAGATACTAGTGTTTTATCTCTAAAGAAAGCAATTGTAGATGTACTTGCTCACCATTCTTTGACTTTATCTAATGTACGTGGGCAATGTTACGATGGGGCAAGCAATATGCAAGGTGAGCTAGGTGGTCTTAAAATGTTGATTAGACAAAAAAGTAGATTGGCTCATTCTGTTCATTGTTTTGCTCATCAACTTCAATTGACTCTGGTTGCGATTTCTAAAAAGTGTGTTCAAGTAGGTGAACTTGTATTATTAATTTCAAATATTTTGAATGTGTTGAGAGCTTCTTTTAAACGTGTGGATAATTTTCGAGAATCTCAAAAAAAGCATCTCCAAATGGCATTGGATATGGGTGAACTAGAAACGGGTAGAGGGTTGAATCAAGAACTTGGTCTTGTTAAAGCCGGTGATACTCATTGGGGATCTCACTACAAGTCATTTGGAAACTTTATTCGTAGCTTTGACTCTATTGTTGATGTAAAATGCAAGTATTTTGGAAAAAAGAGCAAGCGCATCGGAATTTCTCAGAAGTTGTCAAACGTTTGAGACTATTTTTTTGTTGCATTTGATGACTGATGTTTTAGGAATCACAAATGATCTTAATGTTTCATTACAGAAAAAGGAGCAAGACATTGCAAATGCCATGATTCTTGTAAAGGTAGCAAAGAGAAGGTTGCAAGCTTTAAAAGATAATGAATGGGATCCTCTCTTAAAAAAAATATTGGATGGGATTCACTTAAAGAAAAGGTAGAAGCATTTTGTATCAAGCATGGCATTTCATTACCCAATTTTGATGATCCATATGCTAATTCTGGGAGATCACGACGTAAAGTAGCTATTTGTACTACTTTGCATCATTATCGTGTGGATGTGTTTTATAAAAACATTTATTGGCAACTACAAGAAGATAATGATCGTTTTAATGAGGTGACAAGTGATTTGCTTAATGGAGTATCTTGCTTGAATCCAATTGATTCATTTTCTAGTTTTGACATAAAGAAGATAATGAGAATGGGTGAATTATATCCTAATGATTTTGATGGGTCCAACATGAGAGCTCTTGAGAATCAACTTGTTAATTACATTATTGATGTTCGTGATATTGATGAAAGGTTCTCCAATTTGGGTGGACTTGAAGAACTTTCAAGAAAGTTGGTTGAGACCAAGAAGCATTTAACCTATTCTCTCGTATTTCTTTTAGTGAAGGTTGCTTTGTTTCTACCTGTTGCCACTGCTACAGTTGAAAGAGCTTTTTCGGCAATGAAGATTATCAAGAATGACTTGCGAAATTAAATGGATGATGAATTCTTAGATGGTTGCATAGTGCCTTATGTAGAGAAAAAAGTATTTAAAGATGTTTCTAATGAGTGTATTATGAAAACATTTCAAGAGATGAAGTGTCATCGAGTGCAATTGTAGTTACCACTTTACATATTTTGGTGTGTATGAAACTATCCATCAATATATTTGTCCTACTTCATCTTCCTTAGTTTATCCATTGATATTTTGTAAGTTTCCGTTTTAAGAATTTTCATTTTGGATAGTTGGTTAATTTGATAATGAACAGGTAAAAGAGTATGAACAACTTGGAGCATTATGTAGAAATTAATAATTGAGGTATGACTATTTTGAAGCCAATCTTTATAATCTGACTAGCAAGGTTTATTTTTTTACTTGTCCTAAAGTATGAACACCCTTGGCGAAAATCCTGGCTCCGCCACCGTTGAAAATACTCACCTGGTCTCCTTGAATCTTACTACGTTCAAGTGATGATGGACCTCATGATAGCTCTTGATGAAATATCACTTTCTAAGAAAACATATGATAACGAAGAAACTAGTACACAATGGGTGTATTGAAAAACTATTGATGAAAGTAAACATCCTCTTCCTCCTCATTTTAATAATCTTCTTCCCAATATTTATCCTCCATTTTTTCATATTCTTTGATGTGCTTGTGTCTGCCTCATACTCATGATACCACATGCTTTTGATTTAGGGCTCTAAGGGCTTAATCTGGTACATGTGTGCTAATTTTGTTTCTCATTGAAGTTCTTGATTATGTGTGTGTAACATGACTAATATCCTCATATTAACTTACCTTATTGTTAGCAGAAGTGTACTAGAAAATGTTGTCCAAGTGGATGAGCTAAAATGATATTGCACACATTATATGTTCATCGAGTTCTTTCATGGTTGGTTTTTAATGATGCCAAAAGGGGGGAGTTAAATGATGTGGGTCAAGGACATATTGTACATTATTTGTGATCATCAAAAAGGAGGAAATTGATGGGAATAAGAGAACATGATATTTGTAGTTTTGATAATTGACAAAGTGTTTTGATGTTTGATAAAGTAAACTACGATGCATTGCTAGGGAATAAGAGAACATGATGTTTGTAGTTTTGATGATTGACAAAGTAAATTATGATGCGTTGTTTATTATCGTCAAAGAGAGAAAAATTATTGAAAAGTAGGAGAACATATAAGTAGTTTTGATGATTGATAAAGTGAACCTGGTTCACTACTTAATTTCTATGTGCACTCTATCAGGTGAATCAGGTCCTCAGATGTGAATGCGGACAGCCTATACAGATACGGGAGATTGCGGGAAAGAAGGAAACTAATAAAGTTTATAAATAAATGAGCAAAAAAAGGAAATAAAGAAATAGCTTAAACAAAGGAGCAAAGAAAGAGAAATAAAGAAAAAAAAAAGAGGAAAGAAATAAGAGTACAATTAAAGTCCAAAGAGGAGTCAAAATTTCCTTATAGGATGAAACTTCTTTTAAGAAAGGGAATTAGTCAAAGTTTCCTTATAGGATGAAACTCATTTTAAGGAAGGAAATCAGTCAAAGGTTCCTTATAGGAGGAAACTCCTTTTAAGAGGACAAGTCCTACTCGAAGTAAGAGTCCTAGTCCATTATATACTAGGGCATGAAAAATCTCTAGTATATATATGACATGAAGACCATTGAAAGCCGCACCTATTGCATATTCATTAAATCATCATCTTGAGAGCAATAGTCATTGGAGCAAAACTTTAAGACTTCGTCACAGCAACACTGGAATCGGCTTCATGAGTTGTGTTCAAGTCTGTACTATAGAATATTAAAGTTTGATTAATTAAAGACTAGGGTTTATTTTTGTTGAGTTGTAATAATTCCTAGATTGAAAAACAAGAAGCGGGTTTGTCTTCTTGAAGAGTAGTTAGTGAAGTTTGTAACAAGAAGCGAGTTTGACGTCTTGGAAAGTGAGTTTGTGAGAATTGTAACAAGGAGTGGGTTTGACTTCTTGGAGAGTAGAGAAAACGTTTGTAGTTAATCGTTGAACAGTTTGAGTGAGTTGTTGAGGTGAAAAACTAGAGTTAGTCCCTTTGATTATTGAGTTGTAATCTAAAGTTGTTCTTTGAGGTTAGTGGAGGTTGCTGAAAATCCTACAAGTTGTAGGTCGTGATTTTTTAATTCTCTTGAGCAAGAAAGTTTTCCATGATAAATTAAGTGTCATTTACTTTATCTTCTAATACGACTCGAGGAACTAGGTTCCTAAAAATAATTGTTGGTGCGTAGTTTCTTTCAATTGGTATCAGTCGCTCCATCAACATCTCGGAAAGGCGCTTTTCTAACCAGGTCACCACTCTTCAACGGGCAATACTATGGATAGTGAAAGAACGTGATGATGGATTATATTATCAGAGAAAATCATGATTTGTGAAATGTAGTTCTTGATGGGCCAACCATTCCCACCAAACTTGGCAAAGATATAGGAAGAGGTTGATTCCAAAAGAAAAACTTGAATTAGATGCTAATGATAAAATTGTTGTTCAAAATAATGTCAAGGCAAAAAAGATTCTAATGTGCTGAGTTGGTCCAGATGAGTACAGTAGAATTTCATCCAGCTCCACTACCAAATAGATTTGGGATAGTGTGCAGACAGCCCACGAAGGTACTAGTCAGGATAAAAAAGAGTGGGTGGAATTCTTCTTAGCTAATTGTTGCAGCCATGCTCATGCTCATGCTCAAGTATATTGTGCACCTAGAGTTGAAATTCCTATCCTTTTTTCTGTATGTTTTAGATGGTCAGATGGTCTTTTACTGTGATTTATTGTTGCCTTTGTTATGCCCCTTCATTATTTTACAACCTGTCAAAACATTGCTTCTTGTTTTTTTTTTTTGTAATATAGTAGTTGTTTCCCTTCATCTTACACCTTTATAAGGTGAATTGAAGTATGAGTATTCTTGAATGAAAGCTGTTTTGACAGTAGCTTAGTACTAAATAATTTAGTAGCAATCCATAACATACGTCTCACTTCATAAATAAGTATGAGTACATTACAAAAGTCAATACTAAATAATTTAGGAGCAATCCATAACATACATCTCGCTTCATAAATAAGTATAAGTACATTACAAAAGTCATCTATATTGTTCAGTCTCTTCAAAAATATTACCATGTTTTTCCGTAGTGCATTTTTGGAAGATCCGACATAGGTGCAACAATATCTTCGGAGAGTTTGAGCATCATAAGAAGCCAAATAGATATCCCTTGTCAAACCCCTATTCAGCTTTCTAGGGAGGACAATGGTGGTGTCTCTGAATTTATCCAAGTTGACGACATGTATACATGTCTCTCACCTTTGACAACATCACCAGAGGTATACGATTCGAGTTCTTTCATGTCTTCCACTGTCAATTTTACAGATAAGGCTCCTACATTTTCGTTGAAGTTTTCAATCTTCGTAGTGCCTGGTATAGGGCATACATCATCTCCTTGGTGAAGAATCCATGCCAATGCTAATTGTGAAGGAGTGCATCCTTTCCTTGCAGCCATTAGATTGATTTTCTCAAATACTTGCTTGTTATGCTCAAAATTCTCTGGCTTGAACCTAGGGAAATTCTACAAAGCAAACCAGCAAAATAATAAATTAATGTTGCAGTGGAAATACAAAGATACATTCATGCAACCATTACACTAGCTATATATTTCACGGACCAAAAAGGTTGTGCCAAAATGTTTATCTTGATAGATTGTGCGTTATATCAGTCACCAGATGCATCGATGAAAGGGTGAGTTGGAAGTTTAGGATAATTTTTCCTGAACCTGGAATAACAACTGCAATTATAACTATGCCTCAATCACAAATAAGTTGGAATCGACTACATGAAGTTTTTACTTCTCCACTTAAGTTTAACTCACGTCATCATCATATCAGATAAAATAAAAGCAAAATATAAGTTAAATATATAAAACAATATTAGAAGTTCTTAAAAAAAGACTAAATCCTACTCTCCACGGCTTAGATATCACCTATATATGGTTCTTTATCTTCTATTGTGCCATATTTTTTGCTAAGTATGCATTTATCCTTAGAAATTTGTAAGTACTTCAAGATTCTACCTCATCTCCTTTTCAACACCTCCACTCGCCATAGTTTCACACCTACAAACTGGTGCATCTGTAGGTCGACACAAGACATGTCAAACCATCTCAAGCGCACTTCTCTTATTTCATTCTCAATGCTACTTGCACTTCTAGCGAATATGGATCATGTTTAATTTTATTTAATATTTATACGATCACATATCCATCTTAGCAGTTGGTCAAATTACTGCATGCTTGGTAAAACCATATCACTTTATGCTTAGTTAGTGTCGGGCAGTTGGATTCAAAGACATCAGCATGTCCATAAACCAGTAGAATTTCCAAATTACAAGAAGGCTTACTATAAGGACTAGTATATTTCATTAAGCTATTCCTAGAGAAGTTGTCAATAGAAATGTCCTTGCTATTATTCTGCATTTTATGTATCCAGTACAGGTCATGATCATTAATCACCATAGTTAAAAGGGGGTCTGAGGAAAAGGCATTTTATGAGCATGATTTGGCAAAGGCTTTACCTTACAGGGCATTTTGAGAATCTCTGTAAAACATCAATGCACAAAGAGATAACAAGATACTAAATTCAAATGCAACTAAAAACATCAAGTTGATGCTCGCTGCAAATTTGCAGCTTACATGTCTATAAAACAGAAAACACAAAACAGTCAAAGTTTTGATTTATGTGGTCTAACCTTGCGAAAGTCACCATCAGGCAAGCTTTCAATCAACTTTGCCCCTGCTGAGAAGAATCCTCGTCCAAGAGGACTATAAGGTACAATCCCTATGCCAAGTTCTCTGAAAATGACAAGTATCAGAACAAACACTCATTTGCTAGTAATTCAACGCAAGGGGGTTGACCTAAGATATGTGTCACCTGCAAGTAGGAACTACTTCTTCCTCCAGATCTCTAGTCCACAAAGACCATTCCATCTGAACAGCTGTTATTGGATGAACAGCATGGGCCCTTCTGATTGTTGATGCACAAGCCTCTGATAGACCTATATGTTTTATTTTACCCTCTTCAACGAGTTTCTTCAGTTCTCCCATCTTACAACAGTATTATGCAAGCAGTATTAGAACATATTAGCACAATTTTGTAAATATAGTAATGATACTGCAGATTC
>JAJOOE010000332.1:0-75048 GCA_036250405.1 Solanum raphanifolium | reverse complement strand
AGTCGGCGAGATAAATGAGCAATCAACGAGTCGCGGAACAGTTCTGTGATGTAGTGTTATATCGCCCAAAGTTATAGAATTTGAATTTGCTAAAGGCCAATGCAGAAAGGTGATGAACTAGATCAAAGGGTGGATCACCGAGTGGATCGGCGATCCTGACTAACTGCGTCGAGTGATCCTTCGGAGCACACTTTTTGACAACTATATATACTTGTTTGAATTTTTAGTCTAGTATCTATTTTTACAGTCAGAAACCATTTTTTAGAGTCGTTCAGTTTTAGAACTTGGTTTTTGGATACAATTTTCCTTAGCCTTAGAGATTTTGAAGATTCTCATTTTGAAGAAATTGGAAGTGGGTATTGAAGATTCTTCATCCTAAACATCTGTAAATACTATATCAATCGTACCCAATTGATGGAAACACTTTCGGGTATCGATTTCTACCTTTGTACTATGTCTAGCTAAAACTCCAATTCTTGGGGTGTGATTATGCGAATATGGGTTGAATTTACTGCTGGATATTGCTAATTGATAGTTCATTTTCTGTTTAAAGGTTATTTCGTTTAGTAGTTGTGTTTGAATTTAATGGGGTTGTAGTTACACATACAATTTTAATTTCGTGTTTTTGGCTTGCTCGAGAGAGAGGTTTTAAAACCAAAACTATTGAATCGATAGTCTGTCTTTATTGGGTTGTTGTGGGTTCAACTCGAGAGAGTGAATCATTAACCCTCACCCACACATTCAGCTCGAGAGAGTGAATGGACTAAGGCGAAGGTTGTGCTTCATTGCCGCTTATTAGTGTTCAAGAGAAACCGATATGATTCGGGGTAAATTGTTCGAGAGAAAGTGTACCCCTACTATAGTCTAGCTTAGTTACCAATTTACAGCGATTTACTATCAATAGCAATTACCCGGTTGTTTACATTAGCCCATATTCCTATCACATCCCAAGAATCTCGTCTCCATATTTGTATTTTCCTTTTTAGTTGTTTTTAGTTGCTAATTGACTACAAACCCCCCTTAGATAATTGACACTTGTTTCACCCTTCAATTTATCTTGTTTTTACTTGTAAATGTTTATAACTATGATTGACTTGAACACCTTTTTGCTTTTATTTTGATCCTTAATTAGGAACCACTCCCTTGGGACTCGACCCAAACTAACTAGTTGGGTTATATTACTACTCACAATCGTTGGCACTTGGATTGGAAGTAGTGTCTTGATACGTGAAATCAAAATGGCGTCGCTGCCGGGGAGTGGTGTTAATTGAGAATTTTTAGTTAAGTTGAACTTTGTTCATGTTAGTGATAGTTCTACTTACTTAATTTTTAGTTTTAGTCTTTATGTCGCTGTTTTGAGTAGGAAATTGGAACATGTCTTGCAGCAATGGTGACCAAATGGACCTCTCTCTTTTTAGGATGATGTCTCTTAGGGATAACATCCTAAGTTTTAGACAATTGGAGGGGGAGTCTATCAATGAGTTGTGGCTGAGATTTAAGACAATTTTCCTGCAATGCCCAGCTCATGGAATCTCATAAAGTGTGCTATTGGACTGCTTCTACAAAAGTCTTGGCCCAGAAAACAAAAGAATGGCTCACTAAATATTTCCAGGGGGTCTCTCATGACTACCCTATGCAATAGTAGCCCAGATTCATGATCACATGGCCATGACCAACAAGGAGATTGAGAAAGACCATATTTTG
Source organism: Solanum raphanifolium (assembly GCA_036250405.1). Classification (NCBI taxonomy): domain Eukaryota; kingdom Viridiplantae; phylum Streptophyta; class Magnoliopsida; order Solanales; family Solanaceae; genus Solanum; species Solanum raphanifolium. The sequence continues at coordinate 73,344 of JAJOOE010000332.1, read as the reverse complement.
GCCACACTGTTGACTCAGCTGGATCTAGTGGCCAAGAAGATCATGGAATTGAAAGCACTGGATAAAATGAAGGACTGGTATATTCCCCCTTATGAGCGTATAAATCCCAACGCAAACGAGGGTGGACAAATAGAGGAGATACCCTCACACATTATCCACAAAGTCGGAAGTCACGACAAGATGTTGAATGAGATAAAGGAGAATGTCATACTGGTGAATGAGATAACTATTTCCCAATTCATATCTATTTATCTACTGGAAACCCAAATGGGTCATGTGTTGTCTCATCTCTACCCCACAAATCAAAATTAAATGGGGAAGTCGTGCCATGACGTTAACTAAGGCTCTTCTTGGGAGTCAACCCAAGGTTTTATCACTTTAAATTGTTATTTTAGAATAATAGTGTGTTAATTGTGCAGGTTAAAGTGTGGGAAATGTTTGAAAGTGCAGATTGGTGAGCGAAAGTCCAGTCAGCAAAATGCCGAAGAGGTCAGCGACCCCGACCTAGACCGCCGTTAGACTTAAGATAACTTTAAGGTAGAGTCTGTAAAACTTGGCGAGCCCAGGAAACTATTGGCAATTCGCCGATCAAGTCGGCGATCGCGATCTATATTGCAATTTGGACCCCCACTATAACTGGAGGTCCTATAAAACTCGGTGAGGTGAGTGACCACACGCTGTGTCGTTGAGTGGTTCAGCAAGCATGACTAATGTCGCTGAATAGGTGAAAACTAGACGGTTCTTAAGGAAAAAGGTTATACTTTTCAAATTCCTTCACGTTCCCTCTCTTTAAAGCTTCACAAACTCACACATGCACGTTATTCTCTATATTTTTGCATTCTCTAAGTGCTTTAGTTGTTGATCTGTGCTCGGAATTCGGATTACATTGCCGCCTAGCGATTCAATCTTAACTTAATTAACATTAAAGGTTGTTTTTCCGATCCCCGAGTTTATTTTTTACATTTTGAACTCTTATGCAAATAATCTTGTCGTGTTGTCGTGTGCTGGGTCTCTCTGATAAGACTAGTATGCTTAAATGCAGGTTTTAATTTGAATATCTTGCTGTATTGTTTTGATTGTTGAAATCCCGTAATTTGGTACATTGCAATAGATTAAATTTTCTAGAGTTGTGCTTTTATGGTATGGGTCTTGTTTGAATTTGAGTTGTGCATGCTTTGATTTTGTTTTCGGGGGTTGCGAGATTGAATTCGAGAAGTTGGGTTGAAAATAGGCACGTTGGGCCATTTGGCGAGCTGGGTTGAGCTCGACGAACCACTCGGCGGTTTGCCTATATATCCCCATCTTGCCTTTAATTTCATGCTTTATTTGATGTTGTGTTCTATAACTTTCGGGGAGAAGCCTGAGGTCACTGATGGCACTCAGCGACTCGCCAAAAGTCTTCTTGATTGGCCTATGTCTGCACCCCTATATCTTTTTTGCTTTGTAACTTTCGGCAAGCTAGTTCTTGCTCGCCGAAGGCTGTCGGCGAACCATCGAAAGGCCTTCCCATCACCAACTTGCCAAGAACATTTAAGCCAATCCTTTCGGCGAGCTCGACCTAGCCCGCCAAAGCGATTTGGTGACTCACTAACCAGTTCAGTGAGTCTGCTTGCAACTGATTTTTTGCGCATTTGTTTGAATGTTTTCTAACTTTTTCTCGATGCTTTGCCGACATGGCTAGACCGAAAGTTTCTGGAAGAAATGTGTCACCCCGAAAGATAAGAGCACGAAATTTTAAATTAGCAGAAGAAAGGTTCAATCCTCCCAATAAAGGCAAGCAACAACCACCACCTGGAGACAAAGTAAAAAGCAATAGGCCCATTTCTGACAGGAAGACTACTCCCTTAGACCCCTCTATTCCTTCATGGGCCTAGGGACTCTATACATTTGTGCGGAACTTTTTGGTGGATACACCTGTGGCAGCTACTTGTGAATCTGATGCTTTTGTTCCTTTCGAGATGACCCCGAGCACGGATGCCCAAGTCCAGACTATTGCACCGGGCACTGATTCCCAGACAGATGGAGTGACTGCGTAGACAGGATACCCTCTCTACCTCCCTCTCTGTTTTACTTTTATTTTGACTTGGGGATATTATATTTTTGTTTGCATTTGAGGACAAATGTTTTTATTTGTGGTGGGGTGAGGCCCACCTTTTCTGTGACATTCGTGGTTCCTATTTTGTTTATATATTTGGGCTTTGAGCAAAATTTGTGTTATTCACTGCTTTTTGTGGATGTTTGAGCTTGTGGCTCCTTGTTTTTAATTGTAAAAGATTTTGACACTTCTGGAAAAAAATTCCACCTCTTGCTTGTGTTGAATTTGGATGTTCTCTTGCAAATTTGAGTATCGGTCTTGATCAATACCGATGCCTTGAATAGATCTCATAATTGAACAAAAATGAATGTGCGGCTACGATGAGGCCAAATGAAGTTGCATAGATAATATGTGAACTTTTTGCATCTTGTTGTTACTAGCCAAGTATCGAATTGAGTCTCTTGTGATGATCATTGCACACTAGCGAAAGTGTGGAGTCTTGTTTGACATTGGTGTCAATGCCATGTGTGATGAGCTTACCGTGAACCATGTGTGATGACACCTAGAATTTGCCCCATTGGTCCGGTTGACTAAGTGATGTAAGCTCTTGAGATGATCTTAGGCAACTTTGAAGAGTGTGAAACTATTTGACATCATACCTCTTTTTTTGGCCTACCTTGTGAGTGTGTGAACCCCGCTTGAACACCCTTTGAGCCTGAACCCTTTTCTTGGAAGAAACTTGATGAAATTGTGACCTTTCTTTACCCATTACCCATGATCCTCATGATTGGTGGTGTGTTTGAATAGCCAACTAAGGCCAAAAGCCTAAGTTGGGGGTGTGGTGAAAAAAGAAGGTAAATCAAGAAGTGCAATGAAGTCCCCTTTGACTCATGGTTTTGAGAAAAATGGAACCCCTCCATATAATAAAAAAAGAGAAATAGAAGAATAGAATGAAAAAGAAAAAGAAAAAAAATTGTGGAATAAAGTTGTGAAAATGCAAAGAAAATAGGGTGTCCAACAGTCCATGGAAAGTGAATGATGGAGTGACTTGTGCATGGATGAGAATGATGAAGATAAGGAAAGAAAGTATTGTTCACACCACATTTCATGAGGATGGAAGTCACTGAGCCTAAATGACCATACATTTGTACTCAGCCCCGTTACAAGCCTTGAAAAGACCTTTTTGATCTTGAGTGAGCTGTAAAAAGCATTCTTTGGAAAACATGAGCAAACCTATTGGTGAAATCATGCATTGTGTTCATCTTTGTGAGTGTGAGTGTTGTATTTGATTTCGAAACTCTAAATTGTTGAACCATTGTGTGTGAATATGGAATCATTCTTTGTGTGAGGGCATTTGAATACCTTTGTTGAGCTTGAACTTGCATTTGAAGCAAGTATTGTGAGCTTGAGATTCTTTGGTAATGGTGAGTCACAACTTGAATCTTTGAGTGCACAATTGATCCTTGCATGAGTAAGTTGAGTATTTTTGTGTGCATTCATGATTGAGTCTTGTGTAGCACTGTTTGAGACATCCTTTTTGAACTGTTGAACTTGAGTTTTACTTGAGGACAAGCAAAACTTTATGTTGGGGGTGTTGATTAGTCCACGATTTGGACTCATTTAGGGCTTTATTTCAATAGATTTAGTGTTCTCAAATGCATAACTGATGTAAATCCTTGATTTTCAAGTATTTGGATTGAGGAACAAAGCATGGACACTAATGAGCAAAAAGGAACAAGGCAGCTGAAAGAACAAAGAAAAAAAGTCTAGACGATCACCTAACCCATTGGACGAGTCACCGAATGGCCATGATCTCGCCTAAAGTTCCAGTGTGCCAAGCCCTGAAGGGGAAAATAAAGTTGGCGATAGAATGGAGCAGTCGGCGATTTGCCGAATGGTTCTGCGATGCAGTGCTATATCGCCCAAAGTTATAGAACTTGAAGTTGTTAAAGGCTAAAGAAAAAAAGGCGATGGAATTGACCAAAGGGCGGATCACAGAGTGGATCGGTGATCCCGACTTATTGCGCCGAATGGTCCTTCGCAGCACATTTTTGGTGATTATAAAAATATTTTTGAATATCTATCTATCTATTATCTTTGTATCTAGTTTTCATTATAGAATCATAATTATCAGTTTTGAAGTTGAGAGCTTAGAACTAAGAGTATTGACACAATATTTTCCTTATCTTTGAAGATTTGAAGATTTCCATTTTTGAGAAATTGGAAGTGAGTCTTTGAGATTCTTCAACCTTGACCTTTGTAAAGACGAAATTAATCTTACCCAGTTCATGGAAACACAATTTGGAAACGATTTCTATCTTTTTATGATGTCTAACTAAAACCCCAATTCTTGAGTGTGATTATGTGATTGTGGGTTTATTTAGCTGTTGGGTATTGTAAATTGATAGTTTAAATGTTGTTTAAAAGTGATTTCATTCAGTAATTTTGGTTTAATCTAATAGGTTGTAGTTGCAAATGCAACTCTACCTTCATGTTTTTGGCCTGCTCGAGAGAGAGGTTTCAAAACCATGATTACTGATTTGATGGTCTGTGGGTATTGAGTTGTCATGGTTTCAGCTCGAGAGAGTGAATCCTAAACCCTTTTCCATACATTCAACTTGAGAGAGTGAATGGACTAAACTAGAGGTTGTTCTTAATTACTGCTTATTGGTGTTCAAGAGAAACCAATTTGATTCGGGGTAAATTGTTAGAGAGAAATTTTATCCCCACTAAAGTCTAGTTTATTCACTAATTTACAACTATTTACTATTAATTACAAACACCTATTTGTCTACTTTAGCCCATAATCCAATTACATCCCAAGAACCCCTCTATACTTGTTATTTTATGTGTTATTTGTTGTTATAGCAGATTGTTGAAACCAAAAACTCCATGTTATTTGACACTAGTGTCACCCGAAACTGGAATCATGCTTTTAAACCTACGGGAGCATGTAGTTCTTGGACTATGAGGGTGACTAACCCTAGTCAAACTCGGTGTTAAGCCTTCTCCCAATTGGAAATGTGTACAATATAATTTAACTGGAATATACTTGATAGCTCAATATTCTAACATGTTAACTAACAATGAAACATTTAAGTACTGATAATGAAACATTTGAAAACTGAGGCATGCATATTGGTATATCTGTCCTAGCTAGTGTAATTCATTATCTAAGCGAATCTACACAGCTAGAGTTCTGAGTTTCATGCAAGAAGTAAAGCAACAATGAAATGAAGACATGATAATTTGATTTAGAACACTACAACAACAAAATCATAACAATTATCTGAAGTTCTAGAAACCCTAGGTCTAAGAAATATATATGGAATCAAGATTCTATGAATTCTGAAGACCTAGTGGGTGAAATGAACCAATTAGTGAAATCTCACAGACAACTTGTTGCGTTATTGGAAGGTTTGGATCGCCTCTTTTCTCCTCATTTGCTCTAAGTTTGATCAATTTTGGTGATGGAATCGCTTAGGGTAAGTTATGATTTCGTTACTAGGCCTAAACCACAAAACGTGGTCCCAACTACGATCCGTAGGTCCTAGTGTAGGTTAAGAATTAGCTGGATTTTTTCTGGGGTTCTAGGGAGGGAGTTGCAAGTGGCCAACCACAAACACCTCCTATGGTCCGTGGATCAACCTACGGTCCATAGGTGACCTCCTTTGGTGGCACCTGCACCTTTTGAAAATCTGCATTTTTTTTTCATTTTTTGAACCTGGGGTGTTACAACTCTAGTTGTGTAGATTCGTTTAATTCATGAATTACACTAGCTAGGTAAGTATAAACATATATACATGCTCCAGTTAAGAATGTTTCATTGTCAGCATTTAAATGTTACATTCTCACTTAGCATGTCAGAATATTAAGTTATCCAGTATATTTCAGTTATGTTGTATTGTACACTTTCCAATTGGTAGTAGGCTTAATTAGACCGAGTTGGTCTAGGGTTTAGTATACCCTCATAATCTTAGAACTAGGTACCCCCGTAGATTTATAATTCCCCTCTGTGAGCATCAGATTTAGTGATCTCCCAAGTCATGCCTTTATACCTCTAGCAAGGTGTATTGGGTCCTCTTGATGGGGCATATACATCGGACTACACGTTTAGCTTAGGTGGTTTTATGTCGGTTAGTAGTAGCTCCCATAGTAAAACTCTAGTGCATTTGACGAGGTTTCTAGTTATATTTTAGTATTCAACTTCAGCATGTTATGTACTTGGTCATTGCATTTATTTTAGATAATTTCTATATATTTTAGTATCTTCATCATGTTAAGATTATATCATTGTTCAGTATGCTTTGTTCTAATTATATGTTTGTTCAAGTTTATCCTATCCTGCATGCTTATTACCTTTCAAGTAATGACTCATACTCTGCACTACATATTTTCGTGATGTAGGTTTAGGTCCTCAGCATTCAGATCATGCATAGATCAGTTCCTCATCCACACTCAGCAACATCAGTTGTGAGTCCTCATACTTCGAGGTCAATAGACATGTTTTCGTATTTTAGTCTTCCATTTCACTTGTAGTTTGGCTAGAGTTAGGTCGGGGAATGTCCCAACATCTCTAGTCAGTTATAGGATTCATTGCTACATAGTTAGATTCAACTTTAGTTTTTGAGTTATAGTCCAATATCATTAACTCTTATTCAGTAATTATATATTCAGGCCAGCATTGTGTATTCCCCATCATTCAGTTTATCTCATGTTTTAAGCCTTCACATAGTATCTTTTGTTTAGTTGTTCAAGTATGTTTATGATATGCCATCTCAGGGTTAGCTTGGGGTCACTAGTTATCCTAGGTCTCGTGTTTACGTCAAGGGCGTAGCCTCGGGCCATCACCCTGCTCTCCAAGTATGCTCCACATATGGTTGTCGATCCTAGGGCACAAATGAGTAAGTTACTATTTGGGGTATTTGACTTGGTGAAGACAAAATGTATAAATGCTATGCTGTCACAGGATATGAATATCTCTAGGCTCATGACTCATGCTCATCATGTTGAGGGAGATAAGCTTAGAGAACTAGCTAAGGACAACAAGAAGTCTAGAACAGGCAATTATGAGTACTATCAGCAGAAATCGGGTGGTGGAAATCGCTCATAGTTTCAGCAAAAATCTTCAGCTCCAGCACCTTTATCACTCAGTGCTCCATCCCCAGGTTTTGACAGGATCAAAAAGGTAGGGCATCAGGTTCTAAGTGACAAGGGAGTACTTCAGGTAACATGACCTACCTGACTTGTCCAAAGTGTGGTAAGAACCATCTGAGCGAGTGTCTTGCTAGAAAGGAATGATGTTTTAGGTGTGGTCAGTCTGGTCACAGGTTGAGAGATTGCCCTTCATCTAAATAGGGACAAGGAGGTAACAATAATAGGGCTCAGTCTACAGATCTAAAAGCACCAGTAGGTCGCCCAACTCAGTAGGATACTTCATCTAGTACAGGTGGCGGTCAGCGCCAGAACAGGTTGTTTGCTCCGGAGGCTCCCCATGATCAGGAAGATTCTCTTGATGTAGTCACTAGTACGCTATGAGTCTTTAGTTTAGATGTTTATGCTTTGTTTGATCCAGGGGCTACTCTTTCCTTTGTAATTCCATATATACCAGTGAACTTTGGTGTCAGTCCAGAAACACTTTCAGAACCCTTCTCAGTCTCTACTCCAGTTGCTGACCCAATTATAGCTAGACATGTATATATAAATTGCCCTATCATAGTCTCTCAGAAAGTAATCTCAGTAGATCTTGTAGAGTTTGAAATGGTAGATTTCGATATCATTCTAGGCATGGATTGGTCACATTCTTGTTATGCCTCAGTCGATTGTAGAATTAGAATCGTTCATTTTCAGTTTCCAAACGAGCGAGTCTTAGAATGGATCGGTTGTAGCTTAGTGCATATGGGTCAATTCATCTCTTACCTTAAGGCCAAAAAGATAATCTCTAAAGGTTACATCTATCATGTTGTTCGGGTTAAGGATTCAGACTCCAAAATCGAAACCCTTGAGTCAGTCACAGTAGTAAATGAGTTTTCAGAAGTGTTTCCAGAAGATCTTTCATGTGTTCCTCTCGAAAGGGAAATTGACTACGGAATTGATCTCCTTCCAGATACCCAAACCATTTCGATTCCTCCTTACAAAATGGCTCCAGCTGAGCTTAAGGAATTGAATGAGAAGTTGAAAGACCTTCTAGATAAGGGCTTCATTAGACCTAGTATCTCTCCATGGGGTGCTCCAGTGTTATTTGTGAAAAAGAAAGATGGTTCTCTTAGAATGTGCATTGACTATCGTCAGTTGAACAATGTCATAATAAATAATAAGTACCTTATCCCTAGGATTGATGACTTTTTCGACCAGCTTCAGTGTGCTAGTAATTTTTCGAAGAAAGACCTCAAATCCGATTATCACCAGCTAAGAATCAGAGATAGTGACATCTCGAAAATAGCCTTCAGAACTCGGTATGCGCATTTTGAATTTGTAGTTATGTCATTTGGACTAACCAATGCTCCTGCAACTTTCATGGACTTAATGAACACGATGTTCAAGCAGTATTTGGACTTGTTCGTTATCGTCTTCATTAATGATATCCTCATTTACTCTAGGAATGAGGAGGAACATGCGACTCATTTGAGAGTTGTTCTACAGACTCACAAAGATCAGCTGTTATTCGTTAAGTTTAGCAAATATGAGTTTTGGTTATAATTAGATGTTGTCCTTAGTCAGATCGTATTTAGCGAAGGGATCTGAGTGGATTCTTAGAAAACAGAGGCATTGAAGAAATGGCCCAGACCTACCTCTTGAACAGATATCAGAAGTTTCTTGGGTTTGGCTAGTAATTACAGGAGATTCGTTGAAGGATTTTCATCCATAGCTTTCCCATTGACTAGGTTCACTTAGAAAAAGGTTAAGTTTCAGTGGTCAGATGAGTGTGAAAAGAGCTTTTCAGAACTAAAAACTAGGTTGACTGCAACTCCCATTTTGACTCTACCAGATGGTATAGACAGGTATGTTATCTATTGTAATGTATCCATATTTGGCATGGATTGTGTGTTGATGCAGCGAGTTAAGGTTATAGCTTATGTAGGTTAGTAGTATCTCCCATAGTCATACTCTAGTGCATTCGACCAGGTTTCCAATTATATTTTGGTATTCAGTTTCAACATGTTATGTACTTGGTCATTGCATTCAGTTTAGTTCATTTGTATATATTTCAGTATCTTCATCATGTTCAGATTATATCATTGTTCAGTATGCTTTGTTTAGTTTATTTGTTTGTTCAGCTTTGTCCTATCCTGCATGCTCAGTACCTTCCAAGTACTGACGCATACTCTACGCTACATCTTTTCGTGATGTAGGTTCAGCTCCTCAACATTGAGATCACGGGTAGATCAGTTTCTGATTCACACTTAGCAACATCAGTGGTGAATCCTTATACTTCGAGGATAATATACATGTTTTCATATTTTATTCTTTAATTTCAGTTTCAGTTTTGCTGGAGTTAGCTGGGGGCATGTCCTAGACTCTTCAGTCAATTAGAGGGTTCATTCAGACATAGTTAGATTCAGCTTTAGTTTTTGAGTTATTGTCCAATATCTTTAACTCTTATTCAGTAATTATATATTTAGATCACTCTTAGGTATTCCCCATCATTCAATTTATCTCATGTTTTAAGATTCCGCATAGCATCTTTTGTTAATTTTTTTAAGTATGCTTATGATATGCCAGCTCAAGGTTAGCTTGGGGTCACTCGTGATCCTAGGTATCGTGTTTAAGTCAAGGGGGTAGCCTCTGAGCGTGACAGGTTTAATACCTAAGAGGTATTTGAGTTTTTATAGTGTTGATTTTGTGTACCTACACTCCAATCATGTTTTACATAATCGAATTTATCCCTAGGGATTGAGAAATTAAGTTCTTGATGAGTTTCCTGAAGTATTGTTATTAGTTCCTGAATCTTGATGTTTGGTTGAGTTCTTGAGGTGAAGACTTTTTAAGGGGTTGAGTAAATTGAAAGCTCTTTAGTGAGTTTCACTAAAATTGTTCTGGGTTATTGCAATTCGAGAGTTTTTACCGTAGAATTTCAGTGGGTATGGGTTCAATCGGGTTTGGTAGAAGAAGAACTGTTGGACAGAAACAGGAACACAAGTCCATCGCGGACTAGCTCCTTAAGACTAAATTTCTCCGCGACGCGCGGAGACAACACGGACTCCACAATTTCAAAAGTTATTTCGCGACCAAACATTAAAATGCATCTCCGTATCGCGGATTTGCTACGTAGACAGTGTTTTTTGATAGTTTCTCATTATTAAGAACACGAAGGTAGAACTGCATTTGCAACTACAATTCTTTAAATTAAACCACAATTACTGATTACACTCACTTCTAAACATTATTTAAACTAACAATTAACAATACCCATAAACTAAATCAGCCCATAATTACATAATCACACCCCAAGAATTAGGGTTTTAGCTAAACATCATAAAAAGATAAAAATCATTACCAAATTGTGTTATCATCAACTGGGTAAGATTAATTTCATCCTTACAATGCTCTAAGTTGAAGAATCTCAAAGACACACTTCCAATATCTTGGAAGTGAAAAACTTCAATTCTCCAAAGCTTAGGAAAAACTAGTCTCAATACTCAGAGTTCTCAAATTCAATCAATAATCTTTCTATAATAAAAATCTTCCTCTTAAATATAATGTTTAAAATTGTATTTATAGTCACAAAAAATATACTGCGAATGGTTATTCAACGCAGTAAGTCGGGCTCACCGACCAGCTCAGCGATCCTCCCTTTGGTTAATGTCCCCACCCTTCTACCTTAGCCTTTAACTTCCTCAAGTTCTACAAGTTTGGACGATCCAACACTGCATCGCAGAACCACTCAAAAATCCACCGACTACTTCTTTCTCTCGTCAACTTGGTTTTCTCCTTCGAGACTTGGCACAGTGGAACTTTAGGTGAGATAATGGCCATTCGGCAACTCACCAAAGGGACTTGGCGACCACCAGACATTCATTTCTTCGTTCTTTCAGCTCACTTTGTTCCTTTTTTCAAATTAGTGTCCATGCTTTGTTCCTCAATCCATATACCTTGAAATCAAGGGTTATTTATATGTTATTTGCACAAAATAAGCATTTGAGGACACTAAATCGTTGTAAATAAGCCCTAAATGAGTCTAAATCTTGGACTCATCAACACCCCAAACTTAAACTGTTGCTTGTCCTCAAGTTCAACATTTCAAAAAGGATGCCTCAAACAGTGCTACGCAAGACTCAATCATGAATGCACACAACAAGACTCAACTTACTCATGCAAGGAGCAATTTTGTAGTCAAAGGTTCAAGTTGTGATTCACCATTACCAAAGATTCTCAAGTTCACAATACTTGCTTCAAATGCAAGTTCAAACTCAATAAAGGTACTCAAATGCCCTCACACAAAGAATTATTCCATATTCATACAATAATCTTCAACAATTTCAAACTCCAGAATCACATACAACTCTCGCACTCGCAAAGACAAACTCATGCATGACTTCAACAATTTCAAACAAGCTCAAGCATCCCCAAAATAGTGCCAAAACACAATTTGCACCACAAAACCCAATATATAAACAAAATTAATAATCACAAGAGGTAGGTATAGAAATACCTCACCCAACCACAAATAAAAAAGAAAATTTTCCTCAAATGCAATAGAATATCTAAAAATCAATAAAAGAGTTTAAGAGAGAGGGGTAAAGGGGGGTCTTGTCTAAACAGTCGCTCCATCTATCAGGGCATCAGTGCCCGGTGTAGCCTCAGTAGTGCTAGCTCCACTGGACTCAGCCATGGTGGTGTCTCTCAAAGAGGTCTGGTGGGCAATCTCGAACATTGCATCCTCAAGATAGGCAAGATCATCATACACAACAACATCTCTCTCCCCGATCTGCTCCTCATCAGTCTCCGCCTCTGATGCATCAGCTGCTATGTCATCCATTTGTGCATCTCCGGTGGTAGTCGGAGGAATCTCAGATACCACTGGAGCACCTTTTGTCTTGGCTACCTCTAATAACGAGGTGAAGTCTGTAGACTTGAGATAGTCTACATCCTTCCTCAGATCTGCCACCTCAACTCTCAAACAAATCACCTCAGAAGACTCTCCCTGTCGACATTCACAAGTCACAACTCTCGCAGTCAAATCATCAATAGAAGTCTGAAGGGGGACCAGTGCAGCAAGGATGACACTCTCTATCATCCATGGGACTACAACCTCTAGTTGGGTAGCCATCACATCAGCGAAATGGGTCAAGTGCCCCATTTTCAGGATCATAGCCTGAGGAATCTTGGTGGGCTGGGAAGTGGTAGATGTACCAGGGGCTTGGAAGGAAGAAGTGGGAGCAGGTGTACCTGAAGACCTGGAGGCCAGAGTAGGCAAAGGTGCCTCTGATTGTATCTTCTCTAAATCAATCTCCGGGGATGTGTCCACCAGATCCGATCTCCTCTTGTCTGCCTCTTCCCGAGTGTACTCGGCCTCTATACGCCGGATGTCAGTGGAGGATGAAAGGGTGACCTCAATATATCTCATCGCCTCCCGAGGAACTCCAGCACGCCGGCAGCTCAGTGATCAAGGCCGGGAAAGGATGGGATGTCTTATGTTGTTTGCCCCTCATGGCCATCTCCTGCTCTATGATCAATTATGAGTCCGAGATTTGGACTCATTTAGGGCTTTATTTATAATGGTTTAGTGTCCTCAAATGCTTATTTTGTGCCAACAATTGATAGAAAACCATTGATCTTAATTTATATGAGTTGAGGAACCAAGCTACAACAGAAATGGACAACAAAGACAACACGAGCGAAAAAGAGAAAGGGAAAAGCAAGCCTGAGGATCACTGATGTCACTCGGCGACTCGCCAAGTTGCCACTCTATCGCCTAAAGTTATAGAATGTTGAGGCTGGATTAGGAGAAGTTTAGGAAGCAGCAGTATCACTCGACGCGATGCCGATCGCATCGGCAGCAGATAACCAGGTCGCCAAAGGTACAGATAGAGATCCAGACAAGTGCGAATTGGTGAGACGAAAGGAAAAAGGGCGCATCGCCGAACGAGATGGTGATCCCGACCTGGATCACCTAAAATTACAGTGGTGGGACTGAGAAGAGGTGAAAAATGAAGGCGAGATGATGGAACATTGGCGAGTCACTGAACGTTCGGTAAAGCCCGACTTACCTTGCTGATTACTTCCAAACAGCCACACATAAAACTTGCATAAATTGATTTTATGTAAGAGAGAGAAGGCATTCAGAAATGTGAGGAACAAAAGATTGAGAGCAAAAACACTGCCATGGTGGACTTCAAATAATTTTTGTAAGATTTATCATTGAGATTTTGCAATAGAGAAGACACTAGTTAATTTTAACCCTCTATTTTCATTTACCGAGTTATGGAAAACGTAGCAGGTATTGAATTTCATCTTTTCTCCATGATTGGATAAAACCCTAACCTTGGGGGTTTGACAATATGACCAATTGTTGCATTTTACTTAGTGGGTGTTATCGATTCGTGATTGTTGGTGTTAATCTGAAGTGGGTCCAAATTATTATAGTGGTTTAACTTCATTATTGCATAGTTCCTGTGATAGATTTCAGAGTTTTGTGCTTGCTCGAGATAGAAGTACAGAACCAATATAGTAATTTGGCATCCTTAGTAGTGCGTCTTAACGGGTTCAGCTTGAGAAAGTGAAACTCAAGACCCAGCCTTTGTATCTAGCTCGAAAGAGTGGATTTGATGAGAACGTGGGCTAGTTAGCTTATGGATAGTGTTGAGGTTCGAGAGAACTCAACAGAAATAAAGCAATTGTTCGAGAGAAAGTTGTTTTACTTATAGTCCACTTTACTCGCAACATATTAGCATTATCGGTAATGATGTACATCCATTAGGTGGAATTGGCAGTTGGTTAGTCAACCCCCAAGTGTTTCCTAGTAATTTGATTGTTTCTCGTTCATAATTTGGAGTGGGTCGGTAACGACATCTTGAAATTTTGATTAGTAACTCTGAAGTGTGTGTTGCTCAGTTGGAAAGGTCATCGTCATACTTTTGTAGTTGAACTCAAAGAAAGTTATTCTCTGTGGGATCTACCCCAACTCAGTTGGTTGGGTTATATACGGACTAGCAATCGTTGACACTTAGAATTGGATGAAGTGTCCTTGATACGTTAATCAAAATGGCACCGCTGCCGGGGAGTAGTGTTATTTAGAGTTCTTTTATCAAAAAATTGACTTGTGAATTTGTTAGTTGTAGTGAATTGGCTTAGACTGCATTGTGTAGTATTGGTTGGACTGAATAGAAGTACAAAAATAAGTGAGGAAGAGTTGAATGGTGGCCAAGCAGGTCATCAGGATGGTATTGATGATGTCAATAGTGTTTACAACCCATCTCAATCAGCTGAAATGGGTGCAGTTTGCCTAGCACAAACTAATGGGGATGTGATATTTCAGGTCACTAGCACGACTCTTCATCTCCTCCAAATGAGGGGACTTTATGGAGGGCTAGAACATGAAGACTCGTATGAGCATGTAAGAAATTTTATAGAGTGGTGAGTTAGGTTATTTCCACTATCTTTGCAGTGGGAGGTTAGCAAGTGGTTGGCTGAGTTACCAAACAATTGCATCACCTCATGGGAAGAGCTAATTATAGCATTCAATGCGAGATTCTTTCCCCCCATCAAGGATGATGAAACTTAGAGATGACATTCAAGGTTTCAAGTGATGGAAGGGTGAACCCATCCATGAAATGTGGGTGCGGTTTAAGAAACTTCTACTTAAATACCCAACTCATGGGATACCAAATGATTTGCTACTTCAATATTATTACCGGAGTCTTGATTTGGTTAATAAGGGAGTGGATGATCAATTGGTACGTGGAGGAATAATGTTGTAATCATTTGAGGTAGCTTCATTTCTTCTAGATGACATGACGAAAATAAATCAAACTTGGTACACTCAAGAGGATCAAGTCTCTCATTTTTGTTTTAAAATGACACAAGAACAACTTGATAAGGAAAGAGAGAGGGATGCAAACATCAAGAAGATGCTGACCCAAATGGAGCTATTACAGGAGCATATGATGGAGAATGTGGGAAAGCCCAAGGGAATAAGTGGAGTGTTTAAAGTTGAGGAGGGTTCTTCTTCTGGTTATTCAAAATTGGGAGAGAATCAAGGTTGGAACTCCAAGAGATATGAGGAGGGTTTCCACCCACTCTATTTACAGCGAGGTGGGAATCAAGGTTGGAACTATCATAAGGAGAAAGAGCAAAGAAGAGACTATCAAGATTGGGCTGAGCAAAGTGCTTATTGGAAAAAGGAGGATGACCATGAAGAGGATCACACTCACTCCAGTGAGAGCCCAAAATTGAAAGGGAGTGCAAGTAGTCCCCGGGTGAATGATTTGTTGTCACGCATCCTTGATAAAATTGAAGCTTCGGGTGATTTGTCAAAAGGGATGAAAGCTAACTTTACATCATTGAACAATAAAGTGAACTCTCACGCAGATGCAATCAAGATACTTTAAGGTCATTTGAGTTTACTTTCAGCACAATTTAAAACAAAAATGACAATGGAAGATTATGATAGACGGTTGGCTGTGGTTACTCGTAGTAGAAAGGTAGCAATAGGCGTTGTGACGGGAAATGAAGAAGCTCCATTGCATGAAGTAGAAAAAGGTAAGGAGGAAAAAGAGACACCTATCCATAAAAGCATTGCCAAAATACCACAAAAAGTTGTGGAGAAACACTGTCCGATCCCAAAAGTTATGCAACCTTTACCCAAAATAACGCCTCTATTTCCCGAACGTCTCAAGAAGAAGAATGAGGATGAGAAGTTCAAGAAGTTTTTAGCGATGTTCAAGACATTTTTGATTAATCTCCCGCTAGTTGAAGCATTGTTGGAAATGTCGGGTTATGCCAAGTTTATGAAGGAGTTAGGTACCAAGAAAAGGAGTTTGGATTTTGAGACAACCGAAGTTTCTCATAGTTGTGGTACAACTCTGACTAAGGAGCTGATCAAAAAGAGAGAAGATCCCGGAGCGTTCACCATCCCTTGCACCATTGGCATGCTCCATTTTGCTAAAGCCCTATGCGATTTGGGAGAAAATATCAACCTAATGTCGTATGCAATCTATAAACAACTTTGGTTGGGTGAACCTAAAGCCACAACAATGAGACTCTTGATAGAAGATCAATCAATCAAACATCCTGTGGGGATACTTTATGACATCTCGGGAAAGGTTGACCGATCCATTTTCACGGCGGTTTTTTCATTCTCGATTGTGAAATAGATGTTAAAATTCCCATCATCTTAGGAAGACCATTCTTGGCAACCGGAGAGCATTGGTGGATGTTGAAAACGGAGAATTGAAGTTTAGGGTGAAAGAATATGAAGTAACCTTTAGTGTTTGTAAGTCAATGAAACACTCATGTGATATTCACGTGGTCTCCACTATTGCTGTTATTGATGAGGCGGTGGCTAGTGTGAGCCATTTGATGTGTATGAGTGAACCACTTTAAGTCGTGCTTGCTAACTATGATGAATTCGAAATTCAAGGCTATGAAGAGGTAGTAGCTGCTCTTTCAGGTTTGGGGGGGGGGGGTATTCAAAAACATCATTGAAGTTGGACATTGATCTAAAAATTTGAGAAAGTCCCCCCGCAAAGCCATCAACAGAAGAACCACCAAATCTGGAGTTGAATGTACTCCCTTCCCATCTCCGATATTCTTTCTTAGGGGAAAATAACACCTTACCAGTGATCATTGCAACTGACTTGCTTGAGTGGCAGGTGAAATTGCTCCTCAAGGTGTTGAGAAGGCATATCCAAGCTTTAGGTTGGACCATCGCTGACATAGTGGGCATTCCTCCCGGTATTTGTACTCACAAAATTCAGCTGGATAGTGATTGAAAGCCGAGTGTTGAACATCAGCGGAGATTGAACCCACCGATGCAAGAGGTGGTGAAAAAGGAAATAATAAAGTGGTTGGACACAGGTGTGATCTACCCTATTGCGGATAGAAAATAGGTAAGCTCGGTACAATGTGTACCGAAGAAGGGAGGCATTACAATAGTCCCAAATGTAAAATAGGAGCTGGTATCTATGAGACCAGTGACCGGATGGAGAGTATGCATGGATTACCGAAAGTTAAATTTGTGGACTGAAAAGGATAACTTTCCTATGCCTTTCACGGATCAAATGCTTGATCGACTCTCTGAGAGAGGTTGGTATTGTTTTTTGGATGGGTATTCTGGTTATAACCAAATCGCTATTGTTCCAGAAGCCCAAGAGAAAACTACCTTCACCTGCCCATATGGAACTTTTGCCATCAATCGGATGCCATTCGGGTTATGTAAAGCTCCGGCAACATTTCAACGTTGTATGTTGTCGATTTTTGCCGAAATGGTGGAGGACTCAATGGAGGTATTTATGGATGACTTCTTGGTTGAGGGTGACACTTTTGAAGCATGTTTAGCACACTTGGTACAAGTTCTCCAAAGATGTGTGGAAACAAATTTAGTCCTAAATTGGGAAAAATGCAACGTCATGGTTAAGGAAGGTATAGTTCTTGGTCACAAAGTGTCGCAAAAGGGGCAAGAGGTTGATAAAGCAAAGGTTGAAGTAATTGAGAAATTACAACCACGAATTTTGGTAAAGAGTATTCGTATTTTCTTGGGTCATGCCGGTTTTTACCAGAGGTTCATCATAGACTTCTTAAAAATTGCACATCCTCTATGCAAACTCATGGAGAAGGAGGTCAAATTACACTTTGATGATGCTTGCATGAAGGTTTTCAAGTGCTTGAAAGAAAAAATTGGTCTCCACTCCAGTCATCATTAGTCCCGATTAGTCAGAATCCTTTAAAGTGATGTGTGATGCAAGCGGCACGGCATTGGCTGTTGTTTTGGGGGAAATTGCAACAAACTATTTCACCCCATTTACTACGCAGGCAAAACTTTAAACAGTGATCAACGTAACTATACTGTTACTGAACAAGAGTTACTTGCAGTAGTTTACACATTTGAGAAGTTCCGGGCATACTTGCTAGGTACTAAAGTGGTTGTTCACACTGATCATGTTGCACTGCGGTATGTGATGGCAAAGAAGGATGCCAAGCTAAGATTGATAAGGTGGGTGCTACTATTGCAAGAATTCGACTTCGAGGTCAAAGATAAGAGAGGTTGTGAAAATAAGATGGCTGACCACTTATCAAAATTAGAAGGCAAGGAAAATGACGAGCTGGAGATCGACATAAATTATTCTTTTCCCCATGAATAGGTATTCATGGTAATTCTTAAACAGCCTCCTTGGTATGCTGATTTTGCCAATTATGTACTGTATGGGTTAATGTCGGATGAACTGAACTTCTATTAACAAAAGTGGTTCTTGTTCGATGTTAAAAATTACTTTTGGGATGAACCATATTTATTCAGAGATTGTGCAGACCATATCATTAGGAGATTTGTTCCGGAAGAAGAAGCCATCGAAATCCTTCATGCTTTTCATGTTTCACCTGTTGAGGGTCATCATAGTGGTGTACGTACAACTGCTAATGTTCTCCAAAGTAGCTACTACTAGCTGTCTCTCTACAAGGATGCTCATAAGTTTTTTAAGAAGTGCACTCAATGTCAGAAGCAAGGTGGAGTCTCCAAAAGACACGAGTTGCCTCTTACGCTCATTTTGGAAGTTGAGCTATTTGATGTTTGGGGAATAGATTTCATGGGCCCATTCGTGGGTTCATTTGGTAATAAGTATATCTTGGTGGCCGTAGATTATGTTTCTAAATGGTTAGAGGTTGTTGCACTTCCAAACAACGAAGGGAAAAGTGTTGTTCATCCTGAAATGCTACATTTTTTTTTATAGATTTGGTACTCCTCGGGCTATTATTAGTGATGGGGGATCCCACTTTTGCAACAAGTGGTTTTCAGCTACATTGAGTAAGTATGGAGTAAAACACAAAGTAGCAACTCCGTATCATCCCCAAATGAGCAGCCAAGTTGAAGTGTCAAATCGGGAGATCAAAAGCACCTTGGCCAAGACGGTAAATCCTAATAGGACTGATTGGTCTCGAAATCTTGATGGCGCTCTCTGGGCGTATCATACTGCATACAAAACACCAATCAGGATGTCTCTGTATCAGCTAGTTTTTGGTAAATCTTTCCATCTACTAGTTGAATTGGAACACAAAGCATTATAGGCATAGAAAGTTGTAAATCCGGACTGGACAAAGACCTCAAAAGAGAGAGTAGAGCAGTTAAATGAGTTGGACGAATTCAGGTCCAAGGCTTATGAAAGTTCATCCCTTTACAAGGAAAATATGAAGAAATGGAACGATTCTAAAATCCTTAAGAGGGAGTTCAGAGAAAGAGACTGGTGTTACTATACAACTCTCGACTTAGACTCTTTCTGGGAAAGCTCAAGTCCAAATGGTCAGGGCCGTTTAGAGTGGCACGAGTGTTCACAAATGGTGCCATTGAAGTTGAAGGTCAAGAAAGACATGCATTCAAGGTGAATAGACAACGCTTGAAGTTATACTTTGGCGAGTGCCAAGAGATTTCTCTAATTGAGGTAGTGTACTTGGAAGATGCTTGAGAGCAGTTCCACGTCGTGCCACAACATTAAATAAGGTGTTTCTTGAGAGGCAACCCAAGTGTTGGTATTTTAAATGATAGGTGTTGCTTTTGCAGGTGCAAGGTTTTGTGCGAGAAGAAGATGCTATTGGTGGATCGCCGAATCCGTTCGATGAGCCCGACATAGTCTGCCTATTGGACTTCAAAAATGGAGCTAAGATACTGGAACATTCGGCAGGAGACCTTCATCATTCTGTGAATCGTCGATGTGCTTAGGCGACTCGATTTTTCCCACTCTTCTTCTTCACTTCTGATAGCTTAAATTAATTATTATTCGGTGATGTTACAAGTCTATTATGTGAAGTGCTGACCTGTTCAGCGACCTCCTTCATCTCTGCCAATGTGCCCCTTTCTAAGAGTATCACACACTATAATTAAGGGCGAGATCCGGATCATTGGGCACACGGCCGAGTAATTCGGCGACTGTTCCATTTTCTCGCCAACTGGGCGCTTAGTGAAAATTCCTCGTCACCTTGCTCTGCATGTTTACATACTAGAGTTTTATCTTTATTTGTTAGTTTTTATTTTTATTCTTATTTAAGTTGTGAGAGTATCTGTTCTGTACTCACATTGGGGACAATGTAGAATGCTTTTGGTAGGGGTGTTTAGACCCTTCTGAAAAGTTTTGCTAGCTCTTGTGCATTTAATTGTGGTTGTTTTTGTGCAAATTCGAGTACTAGTTATAATCAATACCGATGACTTGAATGGTTCTCTCAATGGAACAAAAATGAATGTGCGGTTATGATGAGGCCAAATGAAGTTGTATAGGCAATATGTGAACTGTTTGCTTCTCGTTGTGACTAGCCTATTATTGGATTGAGTCTCTTGTGATGTAACATTGCACGCTAGCGAAAGTGTAGAGTCTTGTTTGATATTGGAGCCAATGCCTTGTGTGATGAGCTTACCGTGAACCATGTGTGATGACAGCTAGAATTTGCCCCGTTGGTCCGGTTGACTAAGTGATGCAATCTCTTGAAATGATATTAGGGAAATATTGATGAGTGAAACAATTAGACATTATACTTCTTTTGTGGCCAACCTTGTGAGTGTGGGAACTTTGCTTGAACACCCTTTGAGCCTTACCTTTTTCTTGGAAGAAACTTGATACATTTGTGCCCTTTCTTTATTCCTTCACCCTTAATCCTCATGAGATATGGTTTGTTTAAATAGCCAACTTAGTCCAAAAGCCTAAGTTGGGGTTTGGTGAAAAGAGAAGGTGAATTAAGAAGTGTGATGAAAGTCTTGTTGACACCCAATTTTGGCCTAACATTTTCAAAATTCGTAACTTTTTATGTTTTATTTATTTAATAGTTCAAAATAAATTTTTTATAATTTTAAATAAGTTTATCGATAACTATCTTTATTTATCAAAATTTAGGATTTTTTATTAGTTAATTTTAAAATTGCATTTTAAAATGTCATTAGTTACATTTATTATATT
This sequence comes from Solanum raphanifolium, assembly GCA_036250405.1. Classification (NCBI taxonomy): domain Eukaryota; kingdom Viridiplantae; phylum Streptophyta; class Magnoliopsida; order Solanales; family Solanaceae; genus Solanum; species Solanum raphanifolium. The sequence continues at coordinate 52,215 of JAJOOE010000332.1, read as the reverse complement.
TTTTAATATTGATTTTATTAGTTATATTTGTTAATATTCATTTTGATATTTTGCACAGTTTAGAAATTCATTCAAATATAGTTAAATTTTCGTATACGACTATTTTATTAACTAGTTGTTTCGGCCCATGGCTTTTAGATAATGGTATTGTATAATAGAAGGTTTTTAATTTTCTATTTAATTTATTTCATAGTCTTTAAGTGGGGGTGGTGAAAAATTACAAAGGGTGAAACCCTAAGATATTTTTCTATCATATTCCCCACTGCCTCCCCTCTCTTCCACCACCAAATCTCCACCAACCCCGCCGGAGATATCACACAAACCACCCCCCATTTTGCCTTTCTTTTTCGATCCAACACCACCAAATAACCAACCGAAACAGCCACTGAAAACCCCCCTTGGTTTTCTTCTTTTTTCGACAACGAACAGCTGCAAAACTCAGCCAAATCCCGACCAAAAAACCCCGAAGCTTCCTTCCCCTCTCTCTTTTGTTTGTTGTTTGCAGCGAGCTGAAATAGCTCCTAAGTCCCCCACCCATTTCCGGCCAAAACCCCAATCCTTCCCGCTATCAATACCCACAAACCAAAAACAACCTGAAACTAACAGCTTTACTAAGCTGTTCGTGACTCCGGCGAGGAGTTTCGAGCTCCAATGAACTGGAGAAGCAAACCAGCTGACCAAACGACCCCATTTCCATGTTCTCTGACGAACCAACAACAACAGTCAAAAAATTCTAGCTCGAAAGTTCCAGCAAAGACTAACCATGGTCACCGCGAACCTCTTAAAAAACAACCCCTTCCTCCTTGTTTCTGGAGAAATAGAGTTTGGAGCTCTAAACCACCGAGACACTATGAACAACAGTCTGTCAGTCCCTCTTTTCCCCCTCTTTTCTTTTTATTTTCTCATTGTTAAATAGTTTAGACCTTGATGATTTTCTTTATATTTTTGTGTTATTGGGTTGCATATGACAGTGATCATCTCTGATTTATTGTTATTTTGTGGTAGATTATATATTGTTATTAGTAATATTCCAGATCTGGCCGGAAAATTCCATGCTCCGGTGAACTCCATTTTTTGGTCAGTTAATTTTAATTTTCTATTCTATTTGGTTTTGTTATAGGCTAAATATATGAATATTGAAGCATCTTTATAGTATTTATATTTCTCATACTTGCTATTGTTGATTGGATTGATTAAGTCCTATAATTAATATTTATACGCTTGTTATATTGTGAGTTGTTTGTTTTTTGTTTATTTTCTTGAAATGTTGTTTATTTAATTATTATTTATTTATCGTTCTTATCGTTATTTCTAATAATGTATTGATTGTCTTGATTTTGACAAACCATTGTTGCAATTATTTCCATGTGCTTAAGCTTTCTTTTATTACTATGGTATTACTGTTTTCATCCTAGAATAGTTATACATTAATTTGATCTTGTTGGTTGCTCATTAATTATTAATTATGGTTGCTTCCATATTTTCTTCAAGTAGTCTTTGGTATTTTCATTGTTATTGTAATTCGTATAAAATAGAGACTAAACAAGTTAAATTGGCGAATGAGAAAATCTCTGCGTCGGTTTTGGAGGCCTTTACATTGTAAAAGACGGAAATTTAGTTTAATTTCATATATTTTGTTTGTTCAAAATGGTCGATGAAGAAATTACCGTCCATTTCCAAGGCCTCATATGTTAATAAGACGGGTTTTTATTTTTAAGTTATTATTTGATTCATTTATTTTTATTGATATATATTTAGTACTAACACTTTTACTAAGTTCTCATCGAAGCCATTCGAATAAAGTTCGAATACTATATTCATTATTATGTATATTGTTGACGATAGACAAATATTAGGTCGTTTCTCATATTACTTGTTTACTTTATTACTTGTGTACATTGCATGTTTTATATATTTGTATACTATTTTTACCTCCTCCTCAATTTGAAAAAATTAATTCAGTCGGGACACACAGTTGTGAATTTCGAAGGATTCCTAACACCTTACCTTCGAAATAACTTGAACCCCTTACCTAGAATATTGGTTTCATAGATCAGTTAATGGTTTTCAAGTTTTTTCGTAAAATTAGGTGGCAACTCCTTTTAAAATTCGTTTATTCTTTAAATTCTTTCAAAATCAAATTAATTGATTATTTTGAGTCACAGCGATGTTTCGCCCTATTTGAATTGAGTAGGGATTTAAATAGAATGTCGACTCCGCTGGGGATATAGAGGTTCTAACTAGTATGAGTTTATTTTTGCAAATTGAGAAGACCTTTGTTTTTTTGTATTATATCTTGTATCTTGTATATTTTGTTGATTGTTTGTATATTGTACTTGTTGTTTACTCATTATTCATTTAGTTGTATGTATATTGTCATTGCATTCATGGCATTTTCCAACTTGTATGTATAGTATATTAAGAATGGTTTCTGCATATTCGCAGTCGAACTTTTTATACTCGACCTTTTTTCAAAATGATCTATAAGTTATTGGTACGCCATGCGTCCCATGGTTATCGTGAGTTCCAGCCTTGTCCACTTGGGTTATCGGTCTTTCAGAAGCCACTCTTAGTCAACTAGCGTAGAGTGAAACCAAATCTCAAATAGGCCCACCTTGTGTCTATTTGGCCCATTGGTCAATAAAAGACAATCATGCATATGTGTTTAAATTTGAAGGATGTATATGACATTTGACAAATCATTGTCACTCGGGGTAGGGAGCTTAATAGTTTCTTCAAGTCAAAGAAGGATCAAGTTATCATTTCATCCAAAGGTGTTGGTATTTGGAGATAATAAGAAGTTCAAGAGGAAGTACCTTCCACAAAGGCTTACTTTAAGATAATACCCCTGCGCGGGACTGATTATTTGTATCATTTTTTTTCTTTTTATTTTGTAATGCTATTTGATTTATTCATAAAATTTGTACTAAGTATTTTGGGGGACAATGAAATATTGTAAAATGGCATAATACATACTTCAGATCGGTAAGCCTACCCTTGGCACAAAAGGGTCATACATCTGTATAAGACATGCATTTATTGGTTGTATATTATGTGATATACCTGTTTTACGTGAATATGTTGTACGATAGTTCATTATTCCAAAGTTTTTTAAGAGTTTCATAGACATAAATATCAAGTCATTTTCAAGTCACTTTTACCTTCTAAGTTGTTTTTGAAATCTTGAAGGTTATAGATCGTTTAGAGCGACAATAGACATGGGACTCGCGAAAGCTGATTTGTATTTTGATACACTCAAATTACACCTCCCTAAAGAAGCATAAGCGATCGTTATCAAGTAAAGAACCCAACTTGTAGGTTGGGGTCGATCCCACGAGGAAACTGGTTTAGACTTAACTTTCACTTACACCTATATTTGTTTAGTCAAAGTACTTCCGGAAACAAGTAATAAAAAGGGGGGGATTTGTGAAACAAATAGTAAGAATTCAGTAAGTAATCAGTAAACAAAAGTCAATTTTTGTTGTTATCAAGATGAGAAAATTAACTAGGGTATACGTGTTCACCACAAGCTCATAACTCAGTAATCCTAGTAATAGCAATCTTGTCCAAGTGTATTACATGCAAAGTGATAAGTTAGGTATCTCTAAATCTTTGGTCCGGCATCTAGAGAATTTCACCCCGCACCTTGGTCCGGCATCTAGAGAATTTCACCCCGCACCTTGGTCCGGCTACGTGTGTATAATTTACTAACCCTTACCTATACCTCATATTCGACGTCATAATCGATGTATGGCTTAGTTATTACTTCGCACCAATCGACACTGGCCTATTAGATAGTATCACACTAAATCTATGTTGATAATTTTTTTCTTATTGATTACCTCCTTGGTCCGGCAAGTAGCAACAAGGCAAGTTCTAACGCGTGCACTCGTTATAAAGACTTTTCAACGAAAGAATTATCAATGCATGCAAAACACTATTCAAGAATTGCTTATTTATTATTCATACTTTGTTAATCGCTCATGGATCCCACTACCCTAGTTGTGGAGTTTAGTTACCCATAATCATATGAACACAATTCATTGTTTTAGATGAAATAATTATGAACTTACTTAGTTGAGAAAAATAAACCCAGAAATTCAACTTAAATTTCATACAAAATCTTCAAAACGAACCTTTGGAAATCAAGAATTGCTCGGGTAGGAAAATTAGTTCCCAAGTCACAAAGTAAAACAAAAGTAATAAAGTCTAATCCCCAAAAACGAGGTTTACATGCCATATTTTTAGAAAACAAGTCCTAAATTAAAAGGTAAACAAATTAAGGAAAGTGTGTTCAGGCACGAGTCTTCATTCCACGAGACTGACTCATAGACCGTCAATGGATCTACGGTCCGTGAGTCCCTTCCGTCAGCCAGGACTTAGAAAATATTTCAGCCTCCCAAAATCTGCTTCTCTGAAGCAAAAGACGGACTTGCAATATGGACTGTAGATCGATCTATGGTCCGTCAATCCCCTTCCGTAGCTCCATACTTGGAATCTTCAAAAATCAGGTACTGGAACCCTCGCAGTATAAATCTAGGGATCAACAGTACGGTCCGTAGATCAATCTACGGACCGTCAATGGCCACCGTGGTTCCACACTCTATCAGATTTCCCTGATTTGCCTTGCCTGCTGATCTACGGAGCGTCACTGGACCTACGGTCCGTAGATCACCTCCGTAGGTGCCCTTTCTGCAGTTATTTCAGTTGTCCCTTTACTTTCGCACTTGAACGTCTTTCCTACAAAACATGATAAAAACACATAAAAACCAATCCAAAAAGGCCCTAGACACACACAACTTGGAAGTGAAATGTATTAGAATACCATAAACTCACGGTATATCAACACCCTCAATTTAAATTCGTTGTTTGTCCTCAAGCGACGCACTAAGACTCTAAACGACACTTGTATAGAAGCAAGCATTTCAAACACAAGCAATCACATGGCTTTCTACCCGACTCTCTTTATGGGTACAAAATTTGTTCTCTTAGACTCAATAAGCTAATTAATGCGGATCAAACCATGACAACGATTGACCAACCAACACACAACATACATTGTTTCACTATCACCAAGGTACCAACTCTCAGACAATGTACTAAGTGCCCTTACTTCAAACGAAATCCCCTTTTTTTTCTTCACACAATGACTGATTAATTTAAGTACAAGGATTCATTCAACACTCACACTCAGAAATAACTTCAAGTACATTTAGTTCTCAGTACCATAGGCTTGCCCATATTTTCACTGCTTAGACTCCCCAAACTAGACTCCAGGATCACTAGAGTACTTTCTTGGCTTGTAACCTAGGCTCAGGGTCAGGTGTGGTACATTTGGGTACTTCTTAGCAACTTTCTGCCCTCCTTGACATTACACTAGGCTTTCAACCTACTATTTCACCTTCTTTCCCTTGATTTTCTTCAACCACGGATGTGACTTTAAAATTTGTAACTCTTTTTACTTTTATTTTAATTTTATTTTAGCTTTCAACAATTCACATCCTTTCCTCTCTTTTTCAACATCAAACTCTTTTCATGCCCATTTTCTTTTGGTTTCCTCTTTCATAGCCACCCTCAACTTATAGATTTTCCATTAGTTGAGGTGCACAATACCCGATGTCGGGTCAAGGCCAAGATTCAAGTTACTTTTTTACATTAGCCACCCTCAACTTAGGCTTTTGGCCTAGGTCGAGGTGCACATATCCAAGGAAGGACTGGGGCCAACATAGTCGATTATAGGAAGGTGAGTTCGGCGTTTAAAAAGAAATGGTATTATTTTAGGCTTAAAGTATTTGGATCAAAAGCATTTGTTTCATTTGGTCGGATCCTTCTTTCAGGTAATTTGCTGACTTATCAGAACAATGGCCTATGATCACTTCCTAACCTCTAGATTGTTGAGTCTTAGCAGGACTAACCGGGCAAGTTCTAGTGTTACACAAAAATTGTTTGAACACTCAACTATTCTCATAGACTCTTGGCACATTGTTCATTATCAGATTATCAGATTACCCAGTTTAAGTTTCACCTTAAGTCATGCCATCAATTTGATTCATTATCATGTCATACACAGATCCAACACATTCAGCTAATCGTAGACTACAAATTCTAGCACACATCACAAAATCTGACGGGTATCATTTTTTAAGCCATCATGCTTCTTTCTATTTCATGCTTCTACACATACGATCCTAACACATGCCGGTTCAACATAAATGAAACAGTCTCTTGGGGAAAAAGAACACAGGCAAGAAAACCCCACGAGAGGATCTATGAGTTGGGTTACTCAGACTTCACCCTATCACTCACAATCCATTTACCCCACCCCCAACAAAAATAGATGTGATTGTCCCCAATGCATACAAAAGCAGAAAAAGAGAGTTGATTGGGTGAAGCAAACCTGTGGCGCATAGCGTCGGCGAATCATCAATAAGCGGGTGTGTCCGGTTTCACGGAGCCCGCTGGAACAATAGTTGGGTCACCCTCAATAGTGCCACATCATCTATCATAGCACCCTCAGTAGTGTTCTCTATCACTCTTACCACACCAGCAGTGGTGCTCACAACGTCCCTCACAACAAGCGGGACCTCTACAACTGGGGCAGAACTCGATGCCCCTACAATACTCTCACGCATTCTCCGCTGGCGCAAATCGTCATCTAAAATCGAGGCCTTCCTAGCCTCCTTCTTCTGCCTACACTGTCTCTTTTAAGCTTTTTCATCCTCAGTGCGATTAGAACGGTGCCTCTTACCTTTGGTATGTGTAGGCGCAAACTCCTCATCGGCGGTCCCACTTAATAAAGCATCCAGCAATGTATCATCAGCCAGTGCAGTAAGTGCAGCATGAGGCTCAACTGTAGGGGTGGCAAGAATGGCATCAACGTCAGCCCGGACACTGGCTAATTCATCCTGAAAAAAGGATAGGTCTATGACCGGGGTTGGTCGCTCGAGGACTCGCAATTCAAAAGCATCAAGACGCTTATTAACGGCATGGACCTTCCGTTCCATCATGCCCTCCATCCTTCGCTCCATTCTAGCCTCAGACTCGGCTATAAACTTTTGCATCCAAGGATGGATGTGATGCATCAATGTCACCATCTGAGCCTCTAATTTCTGAACTCTGGCCAATGGGACAACTGTAGTTCCTAACTGTGGTGTGGACCGGGATAAACTAGGAGCCATGCTAGGGGCCTGGGAAGAGGAGGCCGGGAAAGTATCAGAGTGATCTGGTATATTGGGGTCACCGCCCTGTGCCTGTCCCACCGTGTCTGCAAGATCTACGCCTAAGGGAGGTACCTCAACCTGGGGCTCTCTGCGAGGTGCCGCCACATTTGCCTCATCTCAGATAAGGCCTATATCCAAAGCCCCAGTAGGGTGGATCAACCTATCAAAATGCCAAATCGGCACTCCAGAGTCCCTGAACAATTGGAAAACCAATTATGGAAATGGGTAAGTGGTGGAGGTCTTAAATGCCCTCTCGTGAATATCTGCCAGCAGCATGCGGGCAAAGTCAATCTCCACTCCTGCTACTAATGCTGCAACCCTGACCTCTCTGTCCCAAGTGATTTGGTTGTTAGCTTTTGTCGGCGACACCCTGTTACGCACCAACAACTAGAAGAACTTGGCCGCAAAATTTAATGTGGCCTATTGGATACCCAATCGTGGTGTGGCGACCCACTCCGCACGCTCGCAATTAGCAGCATTGTACTTAGCCAACCATAGTATAATAGCCTCTCGCTGCTCAGCATTTATCTGGAAAGCACCGCTCCACACGATATCCCATCTGTAATCAAACTCCGTTGTGTTTAGTGACCAAGTGTGACCTGTGGCAGGCCCATAGAGAAAGCGGATGATGGTAGCATGTGCTATGTCTACCGGACAACCTCGGACCATAGTGGACGTGAGAGGATCTTGGGTTAAGGGCTTTGATTTCTTGGAGATCGACCCACGGAGAGTGGCAACATAGGAGGTGTAGAACTCCCGCACAATCTCCTCACTATACGTCCCTGGGTCTCGAGCCATCCAGTCACACTTGTGAAGGTTGAAAACCCGGTGAATATCGGGGACAGTGTGCAAGCTCCCTGTGAGGACTCTGCGCTCCTCTGTAACAATTCAGGCCATCTTATCTTTATCATTAATCATCTTGGCATCCCGATAGATTTTCCATTGGCTCTCAACACACTATCTGTTTGGCTCACCAGCTATTGGAGTAGGGTTCTCATTCCTTGTTATGGGTACTGACTCTGAGCTAGTGGCCTCATCAGATGAGGCTGCTTGTTCATTCTGGCTGGACCCTGTGGCTGACTTGGCATTGGACCCCGAAGCATAGGCAGACTCGGACCCTGAAGCATGGCTGGACTCAGAGCCCGAAGCATGGGTAGACTCGGAGCCAGACGCAGACCCAGTAGCTGAACTAGAAGCATCCCCAGTTGGTGACCCGATCAGTGTGTGCTCCTCATCAGACTGGGAGATAGTGACTACGTCGGGAATCACCTTCCAGGGGGTGCCTCTGGTGGCTCGGGGTGCAATAGGAGAAGTCCTTGTGTTGGGAGGAACGTATGCTGGATCTCTTTTCGTGTCTATGTCCTCATCGATTAACCTGAAGCTAGGAGGAACAAGTTTTGACTTGCCCTATTTTGAGTAGGTGACTAGCTTTTTAGGTGCCATCGTACTTGTGGAATCGTTATTAGTGCCAAAACTAAAGCTAAACAACTAAACAAAAAAATTTAGACTATAAATGAATAGTAACAAAGTCCTAAGAAAATTTCAGACAGAGGCTACAGTGGTCATCCACGGAAGGGACCTATGGTCCGTAGATTGATCTACGGTCCGTGGAACCCTTCCATGGATCAGTGGACCAACAATATTGGTTGCAGATGGAAACCATAGCTGTACAGAACGGTCCGTAAATTAATCTACGTACCATAGTCCACCTCCATGCTTTCACACTTGGTGAAATTTTTAAGAGCATGCACCCACGAACCCAATCTACGATCCGTAGATTGATCTACGGTCCGCAGACAGGGTATCGTGGATGGGATCTGTGCCAGGTTTTATCCATTCTTTATTTTCAAGTCCACATCTTAGACCATTTTCAACAATATCCTAGTCTACTCATGCATTTCAACATAGAATCATGCTAGTTTGTCATTCTCAGGATTCTGATTAATCATTTTAACAATTAATTAAGACAAACTTTGGAACCCTAATTCGGAACTTACATGTAGACTTATAATCACATACAACAAGGCAACACAATCAGTATCTATAGTTCCAAAGGTATTGTAACTTCCAATTTAATCATGCAATTTCATCTAACAGTTACCCAAGGTCAAGACCCAACTCCCGACTTTCTATATTCTATCTATGAACCGACATTCAAAGTAAGGGGAAAGTCTATTACCTTACAAGCAACGTGGAGTGGGGTGATTTCGTGACGCCACTAAGTTTTGCAAGATCAAAGAATCGCCTCTTCTTTACTAACCCAACACCTGACCCTTTTTGTGAAATATGGAATGAGTTGTATTCGGAATGGAAAGGAATTATGGGAATGATGGGGGAATGGAAGGGATGATTTTAAGGGGGATTTATTGTGTGATTTAGGGGAGTTGAGGGTGTTTGAAGTGGTTGGAGAGTGAATGGAGGGAAGTGGAAATGATTTTAAATTAGGGGAGTTTTAAATAAGGGGGGTCCGGGTCAGGACAAACATATTTAGGGTTTTGGACCCACGAGACCCTGTCTATGGTCCATGGGTCGATCTACGATCCGTAGATTGGGACCGTAGATCACTCTTCCACTTGGAAAAATTTAGGAGCTTACCTGGGATCTACGGGCACCATCCACGGTCCGTGGATAGAACGACGGACCGTCGATGGGGTCCGTAGACTTTTACACCAGACCATTTTTCGTAGATTTTGCATAGCATACCTACACATGTAGCAACCATTAGGCTATTCTTTTTACATTTTCTTGACACTTTTTAGACACGGACCCTATGCTAATTCTAGCCAACACTAAAAAAAACTAAAACACCTATCTAAATTTGATACAGAGATGAAACTAAACAAATAAAACTACTAAATGGGAAACAGAAACCTACCGTTGGCTAGATTGTACATCTTGGGTTGCCTCCCAAGCAACGCTTGATTTAACGTCGCTGCACGACGCAAGTTTCTTGATTACTCAGACTTCATGAAGATTGTAGGCCTCAATCACTTCTTGCACACTTTCAGCATTTCCCAGATAGATATTGATCCTTTGCCTGTTTACCATGAAACTTGTTCCTTCACTATTTTCAAGCTCAACCGCTCCATGGGGGAGCACTTTTGTGAGCAAAAATGGCCCAGTCCATTTGGACTTGAGTTTGCCTGGAAAGAAATGCAACCTAGAGTTGAATAGAAGCACAAGATCACCAACCACAAATTCTCGCTTTTCAATTCTTTGATCATGATACCGTTTCATCTTCTCTTTGTACAAGGCTGAACTTTCATAAGCTTTCAAGCGAAACTCATCAAGCATATTCAAGTCATTCATTTTTCGATTCGATGCGATGACCCATCCAAATTTAGCTTCTTCATTGCCCACATCGCCTTATGCTCTAGCTCTACTGGTAAATGACAAGACCTCCCATATACAAGTTGGTAAGGAGACATACCTATGGGGGTCTTGTATGTAGTCCGATATGCCCATAGAGCATCATCAAGCTTCCTTCACCAATCTGTTCTATTAGCATTCACAGTCTTCGCTAAGATCTGTTTAATTTCTCTGTTGGACACATCAACTTGCCACTAGTCTACGGATGGTTAAGAGTGGCTATATTGTGGCGGACACCATATATCTAAAGTAGTGCCTTGAACAACTTATTACAAAAGTGAGAACCTCCATCGCTGATAATCGCCCTTGGTGTACCGAATCTGGAGAAGATGTTCTTTTTCAAGAATGCAGTGACACTTTTACCTTCATTGTTGGGTAGCGCAACTGCCTCCACCCACTTTGATACATAATCAACCGCAAACAAGAATATACTTCATCCCATATGAGCTCACAAATGGACCCATAAAATGAATGCCCCATACATCAAACAAATCTATCACCAATATCGGATTCATAAGGAGCTCTTGCCTCTTTGAAATCCCTCCTCCTCTTTGGCAACGATCACAAGACTTGGCGAAATCATGAGCATCTTGGTGGATGGTAGGCCAGTAGTACCCACACTGCAAAATCTTATGCGCAGTCCGAATACCACTATGATGCCAACCAACAGGCGATGAATGGCATGCTTCAAGTACACTCAGCCTCTCAACCTCGGGCACAAAACGGCGAATAATCCCATCAGCACAACTATGATACAAGTAAGGTTCATCCAAAAAAAAATTCTTCACATCACGCATAAACTTTCTCCTCTGTTGAAAAGACAAGTCCGGGGGCACCAAATCGCTTGCAAAATAATTAGCAAAGTCTGCGAACCATGGAATCAAATCATGAGAAGCAGCCAATACCTGTTCATCCGGAAAAGCATCATCAATTTCAGCCTTATCTCCAAGCTTTAGCATAGCCTATTTCTCTAATCTGGACAAGTGATCGGCAACTTGATTTTCGGTCCCCTTTCTATCTTTTACCATAAAATCAAACTCTTGCAGCAACAATACCCATCTAATCAATCTTGGTTTTACATCCTTTTTCGCCATCAAATACGTCAATGCAGAATGGTCAGTATGCACTATGAACTTAGTTCCAAGTAAGTATGATTGAAATTTCTCGAATGCAAAAACAATTGCAAGAAGTTCTTTTTCAGTCACAGAATAATTTTTCTGGGCCACATTTAGAGCTTTGCTAGCATAGTAAATAGGGTGAAGAATTTTCTCTTTCCTCTGTCCCAGTACCACACCAAGCGCCACTCCACTTGCATCACACATTACCTCAAACGTTTGTCCCTAATCAGGTGAAATAATGATAGGTGCAGTGACCAACTTCTCCTTCAACTATCCAAATGCTCTCAGACAAGCCTCATCAAAGTCAAACTTATACTCCTTTCCGAGCTGTTTGCACAATGGGTGTGCAATTTTTGAAAAGTCTTTTATGATCCCCTATAGAACCTAGCATGCCCAAGAAAACTTCTAACACCTTTTACAGAAATAGGTGGCGGAAGCTTTTCTATTACCTCAACTTTAGCTCTATCAACATCAATACCTTTCTCTAAAATTCGATGACCCAACACTATACCTTCTTTAACCATGAAATGACACTTCTCCCAATTCAGCACCAAGTTGCAGTCTTCACACCTCTTAAGCACCTCAGCCAAATGATCTACACAATGATAAAAAGAATCACCTACAACTGAAAAATCATCCATGAACACTTCAATAGTGTCTTCCAACATATCAGAAAATATCGACATCATACAGCGTTGGAAAGTTGCTGGAGCATTGCACAACCCAAATGGCATCCGTTTGAAAGCAAAAGTCCCATAAGGCCAAGTGAAGGTGGTCTTCTCTTGGTCTTCTGGAGCTATAGAAATTTGATTGTAGCCTGAATACCCATCGAGAAAACAATACCAACCCTTTCCTGCAAGTCTATCCAACATATAGTCCATGAATGGCATAGGAAAGTGGTCCTTTCTGTCCACGCATTCAACTTCCAGTAATCCATACAAACTCTCCATCCAGTTACAGGCCTAATTGGAACAAGCTCAATTATTTCATTTGGCACCACAGTAATGCCATCCTTTTTAGGCACACACTGCACAAGACGCACCCAACTACTATCTGCAATGGGATAAATAACTCTCGCATCCAGCCACTTAATGATCTCCTTTTTAACGACCACTTGCATAGGTGGATTTAATCTTCTCTGGTGCTCGATACTGGGCTTATGATCTGGTATGAGTTGGATTTTGTGAGAGCAAATACCGGGAGGAATCCCAATAATATCCGCAATAGTCCACCCAATAGCTCGCTTGAACCTTTTTAACACAGTCACCAAGCACTCTACTTGTCTCGCATTCAAATCTGCCGCAATGATGACCGACAAAGTATTCTCTCTGCCCAAGTATACATACCTCAAATGCGGTGGTAGAGCCTTAAGCTCCACTTTCGGTGCCTCCACAATATATGGTCTTGCGGGTGGGGACTCGCGATTTTTCATGTCTAACTCATACTTCTTTGGTTTGGACCGATATTCACACCTATTGAGTGCGGCTACCAACTCCTCATATTCTTCAATACCATCACTATCGAAATTCATCATAATTGCTGCTAGTGCCTCAACACCTAATCGCTCTTCAATTTGCACTTCTGTCCCACTCTCCACTCTGTAGGTTATAGCAGATACTGTTTGGAGTTCACCACTCTGGTTCATGGACCTACAAATATTGAAAGTTGCTTCTTCATTATTCAGTCTTAACTTCATCTGTCCCTTTTCAATATCAACCAACGCACGCCCTGTGGCAAAGAATAGTCTCCCAAGGATGATGGGAACCTCAAAATCAACCTCACAGTCAAGAATCACAAAATCTGCCGGAAAAATGAAAGATTGCACATTTACTAGCACATCATGGAGTACACCAATGGGTCTTTTCACAGTCCGATCGGCCATCAGTAACCACATTGTAGTGGGCTTTGGGTCCCCTAGACCCAACTTCTTGTAAATAGACAATGGCATGAGGTTGATGATAGCACCAAGATCACACAATGCCTTAGCAAAGTGTAACGGTCCGATAGTACATGGAATCGTGAAGGCACTAGGATCCTCTTTCTTTTGCACAAGAGACCTTGTGGCAATAGCGCTAGAATGCTGCAATCTATCATCATCTTCAAAACTCACAGACCTCTTCTTTGTTACCATATCTTTCATAAACTTTGCATACCCAGACATTTGTTCCAAAGCTTCTATCAACAGAACATTGATGGAAAGCTGCTTCAACATAGTAATAAACCTATGATATTTTCCATCTTTAATCTTCTTCACTAATCTTTGTGGAAAAGGTGGTAGAGGTCTACGTATGGGGACCACTTTCTGAGATATCTCCATTTCTCTCTCTGTCGCATTCTCAGACTTTTCTCTAACCTCTATCATATCATCTTCTTTTCTAATATCAACTTCCAGCACAACCGTCATAGGTGGATCAATGGTTTGCTTACCCCATCGAGTACTAACTGTCATGCAATGGCCGTCATTCTTTGGATTCTGGATGGTGTTACTAGGATGAGTACCAGTTTGATGTGGGTTCACTATAGTAGACAACTGGGTCATCTGCTGCTCTAGATACTTTATTGACACTGCTAGGTATCAACCTTTTGACCAATACCAGACAAGTCGTTTCTCATCTCCTTCACATTCTCATCAGCTGCATCAAACCTTCTCATCATCTTCTGCATCATATTTTCAATAGGTGCCATACTTCCTCCAGCTTCCCTAGTACCAGATTCCCGATTTTGAGGGGGAACATAAGGTCCAACTCGATCGTTTCTATTGCCATAGCTGATTCGGTTGTAGTTGTTGTCGCAATTGAAGTTCCCATCCCGGACATATTGACCCTCTCGGTTGTAATTTCCATAGTTCCAACCTTGGTTTCCTTGACTTCGGTGCCAATTTTCCGTGTTGGATCCTTGGGTATTTGGTCGGAAACCCAACGTCTAATTATTCACATCATAAGCATCCTCTTTATACTAACACTCTTCCACTGGTGATGGAGTTCTAGTCAAATAGTTCACAGCATTTATCTTTTCTGCACCTCCGCTCAGCTTCAATACCAAACCCAACTCGGTCCTCATCTGGGCTATCTCTTCACGAATCTCATCCGCAGGCTGGTTATTTGTAGCATGAACGACAAATGTGATTCTCCCAGTATCCGATCTCCTAGTGCTCCATGCTTTATTGTTGCGAGAGATCTTCTCCAGCTTTTCTGCGATCCGTGCGTATGTGCACTTACCATATGAACCTGCAACAATAGTATCTAACACTACTTTATTGTTATTATCCTGACCTCAATAGAAATATTCCTTCAGCGACTCGTCATCAATACGATGATACGGAACACCTCTTATGAACGAAGTGAATCTGTCCCATGAGCTACTTACAGACTCCCAGGTAATGCCACAAAATTATGGACCCTATCTTTGTGATTTAGCTTCTTGGACACTGGATAATACCATGCTAAGAACACATCCCTCAGTTGGTTCCATGTATAGATTGAGTTATAAGGCAGCTCAGTGAACCATATAACAGCATCGCCTGTCAGTGATAGAGGGAACACTCTCAATCCGATGACATTTATATCCAAGTCTGGCCGACCTACACAACTTTTGCAGACTACCCTTATCTTGGCTATGTGAGCATGTGGGTCCTCCGATGGCAACCCTGAGAATAAGCCCCTCGTTGTAATCATCTGCATCAAGCTACTGGTTACCACAAATGTGTGCCCCGGAGGCAGAGGAGGTAAGACTAGAGCTCCATCAGAGTCAGTAATATTTGTGTTGCCCCTGTAGTTGGCATGCAGTTGCGGGTCTGGTGGACCGTGCACCCTTACTGCATTTCACAATTGATTTTCAGCTAGACCCCGATTTTCCCCACCAGCTACTCTCGACTGTTGTAACTCAACTATATCATCAAGATTTACGCCTATAGCATTAACTGGAATTCCTTGATTGTTCATTCTTCGCAAAGTTCTATTCAACTCTGGATCGTAAGAAGTAAGTGGTTCACCTTGGCTCCGTGTCCTTGGCATACACCAGAGTCAGAACCTGACAGAGACAAGAACAAAAACAAAAAGTAAAATTAGGAAATATTTTACTAAAGTTCAATAATGTAGTGAAAATTAATCTAAAAGCCAAATTTCCCCGGCAGTGGCGCCAAAATTTGATATGCTCAAATTACACCTCCCTAAAAAAGCATAAGCGATCGTTATCAAGTAAAGAACCCAACTTGTAAGTTGGGGTCGATCCCACAAGGAAACTGGTTTAGACTTAACTTTAACTTACACCTATATTCGTTTAGTCAATGTACTTCCGGAAACAAGTAATAAAAAGGGGGGGATTTGTGAAAACAATAGTAAGAATTCAGTAAGTAATTAGTAAACAAAATTCATTTTTTGTTGTTATAAAGATAAGAAAATTAATTAGGGTATATGTGTTCACCACAAGCTCATAACTCAGCAATCCTAGTAATAGCAATCCTATCCTAGTGTATTACATGCAAAGTGATAAGTTAGGTATCTCTAAATCCTTGGTCCGACATCTAGAGAATTTCACCCCGCACCTTGGTCCGGTTACGTGTGTATAATTTACTAACCCTTACATTTACCTTATATTAGACATCATAATCGATGTTTGTCTTAGTTATTACTTTGCACCAATCAACACTAGCCTATTAGATAGTATCACACTAAATCTATGTTGATAATTCTTTTCTTGTTGATTACCTCCTTGGTCCGGCAAGTAGCAACAAGGCAAGTTCTAACGCGTGCACTCGTTAAAAAGACTTTTGAACAAAAGAATTATCAATGCATGCAAAACACTACTTAAGAATTGCTTATTTACTATTCATACTTTGTTAATCGCTCATGGATCCCACCACCGTAGTTGTGGAGTTTAGTTACCCATAATCATATGAACACAATTCATTGTTTTAGATGAAAGAATTATGAACTTACGTAGTTGAGAAAAATAAACCCAGAAATTCAACTCAAATTTCAAACAAAATCTTCAAAACGAACCTTTGGAATTCAAGAATTGCTAGGGTAGCAAAATTAGTTCCCAAGTCACAAAGTAAAACAAAAGTAATAAAGTCTAACCCCCAAAAACGAGGTTTACATTCCCTACATATAGAAAACAAGTCCTAAATTAAAAGGGAAAAAAATTAAGGAAAGTGTGTTCAGGCACGCGTCTTCATTCCACAAGACTGACTCACAGACCGTCAATGGATCTACGGTCCGTGAGTCCCTTCCGTCAGCTAGGACTTAGAAAATATTTTAGCCTCCAAAAATATGCTTCTCGGAAGCAAACGACGGACTTGCAGTACGGACCGTAGATCGATCTACGGTCCGTCAATCCCCTTATGTAGCTCCATACTTGGAATCTTCAAAAATCAGGTACTGGAACCCTCGCAGTATAAATCTACAAATCAACAGTACGTCCGTAGATCAATCTACAGACCATCAATGGCCACTTTGGTTCCACACTCTGTCAGATTTCCCTGATTTACGTTCCATGCCTTGCCTGCTGATCTACGGCCATCACCTACGGAGCGTCACTGGACCTATTGTCCGTAGATCACCTCCGTAGGTGCACTTTCTACAGGTATTTCAGTTGTCCCTTTACTTTCGCACCTGAATGTCTTTCCTACAAAACATGATAAAAACACATAAAAAACAATCCAAAAAGCTCCTAGACACACACAACTTGTAAGTGAAATGTATTAGAAATACCGTAAACTCACGGTATATCATATTTCTCAAGACATTAATACCCAATCAATAAGATAAATTAGGGGAGCCTTTGACTATGAAGTCACTCTTTTTTTTTGTTATTTTGCATGTTGGCCCTGCTTTCACACATTTCACATATTTTTGCAGGAAAATCGTCTGGGGATGGTCATAATAATGTGTGGTTCTCATAGATAATTCTGAGAACACACTTTTCCAAGAGATATTCAAAAAAGAATACAACAACAATTGGTTACTGTTGGAATTCGGAGACCACATTCAACAGGCAGTACAAAGATGAACAGTTAAGAGGATGCAAAACATATTGGTGCAAACAGTCAGAATGCGCTATTTGACTAAAGATGACAGTGGCACTATACTTACTAGTCATCACTCTAAGTTTGTCTAATGTTTTAATAATTTTATACCCCGTTTAAACGATCTACGCGTACCTGATTCTCATCTCGGTGAGATACGTAGGCAACCCTTCTTGGGTTCGGTATTCATTGTTTTAAGTTAAAAAATAAAAAATAAAAAAACCAATAGTTTGTGTATTCTTTCAAAGACATATCTGCACAAACTACGCGAACCTGATTCTCATATCAATGAGATACGTAGGCAACCTTTCTTGGGTTTGGTATTTATTTTTTCAAATTTCAAAAAAAAAAAGTAAAACAGTTTGTGCATATTTTCAAAGGCATACCTGCATGAACTACGCGCACCTGATTCTCATCTTGATGAGATATGTAGGCAACCCTTCTTGTGTTTGGTATCTATTCTTTCAAAAAAAAACATTGTGTGTATATCGTAAGAGCCGTGTCTTCAACTCAGTTGGAACCAATGCAATTAGGAGCATGTAAAAATATTCAATATGATGGAGAGGACTGACTTTGTGGTAAACTATAGACTCTTTTGGTACATCTCATTTATACTTTTGTGATGCTTGAAAATTCTCTTGCATACATTCAAGATAAGAATAAAACCAACCTCATGGATTCATGTGCATTGTGTGGTGAGCTTTTATATCGAAATTCAATTGCATTGCACTGTTAAACTAGAACTTGGCCTGAATGTTTTTCGAGGCGAAATCTCGAGTATTGTTTGGTTTGGGAAAGGATTGTAGGCCTTCTTTGACCCGATTGTGTCTTCCAAAGCCTACCAAATGACATTAATCCCTAGTTTTCCCCACTTCAAGCCTAAAGCTTTTTCTTTGGACAACCACATCTTAGCAACTACCCCTTTTTAGTGCTTAAATTTATTATCACTCTCTTGGGCCAACCTTTTTGAGCGCACCAAAGATGTGCAGAATATAATAGAAGATCCATGTTTGAAGTTGTCGAAAGCAAAAGATATTAAGTATCCCAAAGTCAAGGAAACAAAAATGACTTCTAGAGAAAGAAAAAAAAAAGAAAGAAAAAAAAGGTTGAAAGCAATAAAGAAAGACAAAAACACCCCTACAAGTTCAATGAAACATGGAAAGAAAATACTCCAACAAAAGAGGAGGAAAATTCAAAAGAAATGGGTGAAATAAAAGAAAAGCTCCAAAAATAAGAACTCAAACGAAGTCGGAATAAAGGGGTGAAAAAAGGAAAAGCTCCAACAGATAAGAATTTAAAAGAAGTCAAAAAATGGGACAATGAAGAGGATCATACGCCAAAGACGTATTAACCGTCAAAAACATGAATTTAGTGTGTTGCTCAAGAAGAAATTAAGTCACTCTTATCCCAAATATATATCCTACCCATCCCTAAGTCTACATTACAAGCCAATGACAAACCCTACATGATCTTATTCCAAATGTTCTCACATTAGTGGATATTTACATAGGGGTCAAGCTTATGGTATCACAGTTGTATGCATTGAACATTCTTGTGAGTGTGAGTGCACTTCGAAAAATGTCCTCAAATAATATGCTTCAAATATGTATGAAATATGACCTTTCTTTGTTGTGAGGCACTTTAAACATGAGGATTGGTACAATTAAAAATCTGTGTTTGAAGAAAGATGAACAAATCTTGTTGATACTTAAGTATGTTTGAGGTACCATTTGAAGCTGTAGGAGTTATCTTGAATTCAATCTCAGTTTTAAAAAAAAGTAAAAAAAAGATTTACATGCGATCCTACTCCTGGTACCAATTGTAGTCAAAATTAGACTCTCTTTAAATTATTTATATTTCAAAAAAAAAATGGGGGCAAGCACCTACTCTTTAATATTTTCCGAAACATCTTTTTAAAATTCTTTCCATTAAAAAAAAAAGAGATTTTGCCTTTCCTTTTTGGGTTGTTCATTGTAAAAAGTGTCATTAGGTTAATCTTGTCAGAGTGAGACGCCTATTTTACTTCATTGGGTTGTCCGTCCCGAAAATGTGTTATATCTGGCTTTGAAAATCGCGGGGACTATTATTTTTCTATTTCATCATATTCATATTGTGCATTTTCTACTGATGATCTAGTCTCAGATTCTTTGCAGTATTTATCATCTACAGGTTTGGAACTACATTTGACCTGATTCCTGGCTCAACAGGATATGTAGGCGCCATGATGGCTTGGTCATATACCCAATGTGATTTTATTTTCTTTTTATCATAAAATTGGGACAATTTTTGAGAATATCTCAAAAATTCACAATAAATATGATATCTCCAACAAGTCAAGATTGGAGATCAGTTTGAGATTTGTTAAGAGCTCTAAGTGGGACAAAATTTTTGAGGATTACCTAAAAAATTCCAACAAGTATTGTCAGAATTTCGAGAATCAACTTCAAATGATCTCTGGTATCGATTGAAGTTCAAAGTTGAAGTCAGAATCTCCAGTATTTGCCATAATGGAGCAAAATAAACTCAGGATGTGAGCCACCGACACCTTGTACAAATCCCTAATAAAGCATGAGTTACAATGAACACAAAGTGTTCAAGAGTAAAATGATGATTGCTCAGTTGTGTCAAAGTGATTAGGCGCTTTGTACACATTCTCTTTTGAATCCTTCCTTAAAGTTTCTTGGTTATGTTGCTAGCTAAAGAAAGATTGTGTCTACTAACCGTTCCTTTTCGAATACAGGGACAGATGAAAGCATCAAGATGATGACATCTTCAAGACGCACGAGCCATCCACCTCGTTACAATGGACAATCATCAAGTCATCCACCTCGTTACAGTAGACAATCATAGAGTCGTCCACCTCGTTTACAGTGGACAATCATTAAGTCATTGCATTTTTTTTATTTGCCAAGCGGGAAATTGCATTTTCATATGCCGAGAGGGCCATTGCATTTTTCATTTGTCAAGAGGGCCATTGCATTTTTCATTTTGCCTAAAGGGCCATTGCATTTTCCTTTGCCAAGAAGGCCATTGAATTTAAGTCATATCTATTCGGAGGTGAAGGATGTGCACCATATCTATTCAACGTTCAAGTCGGTGGAAACTTGCGTTGAAAGATATTTGCATTTAAGTCGCATCTATTCGGAGGTGAAGGATGTGAACCATTTCTATTCAACGTTCAAGTCGGTGGAAACTTGTGTTGAAAGATATTTGCTTTTAAGTCGCATCTATTCGGAGGTGAAGGATGTGTACCCTATCTATTTAACATTCAAGTCGGAGGAGACTTGCGTTGAAAGAATTTTTATTCATCCTACCGATGGATATAAATTCAAAATCCTACCAATGGATCATCTTTTTTTCATTCTTCTTATCGATGGACATGCATTTAGAACCTACCGATGGATCATCTTTTTATTTTGTCCTGTCGATGGACATGCATTTAGTGGATCATCTTTTTTCATTCGTCCTACCGATGGACATACATTCAAATCCTCCCGATGGATCATCCTTTTTCATTCATCCTACCGATGGATATACATTCAAAATCCTACCGATGGATCATCCTTTTTCATTCCTCCTACCGATGGACATACATTCAAAATCCTACCGATGGATCATCCTTTTTCATTCGTCCTACCGATGGACATACAATCAAAATCATCCCGATGGATCATCCTTTTTCATTCGTCCTACCGATGCATCATCATCGTTATTCGTCCTACCTATGTACGTGCATTTTTATCCTACCAATGGATCATCTGCATTTGTTGTACCGTAAGAGATGCTACCTTTTTTCCTATAATTTTGTTTCTACTGATGAGTTTCATCTTTGCTTTTTCTAGATCATCCAAGAGGATGCATTCTCAGTTGAGCCACAAGTGCGGACTACTTCAACAAGGATGCAACACAGCGTGGAACCTTTTAGAGGCAAATCCGGGATCGACTTACACCACATTCAAGCCACACTTTTATATAAAGGTCATGTATTCGACCAAAATAAAGTTTGTCAATTTTTGTTGTCCACGATTTATTTCATCAATCATATCCAACGAATGGGACAGCTGTTGACACTCAATTTTGGCATAAGATTTCAAAATTCGTAACTTTTAAGTTTTATTTATTTAATAGTTCAGAATAATTTTTTTATAATTTTAAATAAGTTTATCGATAACTATTCTTATTTATCAAAATTTAGGATATTTTTATTATTTAATTTTAAAATTGCATTTTTACATGTCATTAGTTACGTTTATTATATTTTTTAATATTGATTTTATTAGTTATATTTGTTAATATTCATTTCGATATTTTGCATAGTTTAGAAATTCATTCAAATATAGATAAATTTTCGTATACGACTATTTTATTAACTAGTGGTTTCGGCCCAAGGTTTTTAGATAATGGTATTGTACAATAGAAGGTTTTTAATTTTCTATTTAATTTATTTCATAGTCTTTAAGTGGGGGTGGTGAACAATTCCAAAGGGTGAAACCCTAAGATATTTTCCTATCATATTCCCCACTGCCTCCCCTCTCTTCCACCACCGAATCTCCACTCGCCGGAGAAATGAGACAAACCACCTCCTATTTTGCCCTTCTTCTCTGATCCAACACCACTAAATAACCAATCGAAACAGCCACTAAAAACCCCCCTTCGTTTTCTTCTTTTTCGCCGATGAACAGCTGCGAAACTTAGCCAAACCCCGACCCAAAAACCCCCAAGTTTCCTTCCCCTCTCTCTTTTGTTTGTTGTTTGTAGCCAGCTTAAATAGCTCCTAAGCCCCCACCTATTTTCGGCCAAAACTCCAATCCTTCCCGCTACCAACACCCACAAACCAAAAACAACCTGAAACCAGTAGCTTTACTAAGCCGTTCGTGACTCCCGCGAGGAGTTTCGAGCTGCAATGAACTGGAGAAGCGAACCAGCTGACCAAATGACCCCATTTCCATGTTCTCCGACGAACCAACAACAACAGTCAAACAAACCCTAGCTCGAAAATTCCAGCAAAGACTAACCATGGTCACCGCGAACCTCTTAAAAAACAAACCTTTTCCTCCTCGTTTCCGATGAAATAGAGTTTGGAGCTCCAAACCACCGACACACTATGAACAACACACTTTCCGTCCCTCTTTTCCCCTTTTTTTCTTTTTATTTTCTCATTGTTAAATAGTTTAGGCCTTGATGATTTTCTTTATATTTTTTTGTTATTGGGTTGCATCTGATAGTGATCATCTCTAATTTATTGTTATTTTGTGGTAGATTATATATTGTTATTAGTAATATTCTAGATTTGGCCGGAAAATTCCATGCTCCGGTGAACTCCATTTTTTGGTTGGTTAATTTTTAGTTGCTATTCTATTTTGTTTTGTTATAGGCTAAATATATGAATATTGAAGCATCTTTATAGTATTTATATTTCTCATACTTGCTATTGTAGATCGGATTGATTAAGTCCTATAATTAATATTTTTACGCTTGTTATATTGTTAATTGTTTGTTTTTTGTTTATTTTCTTGAAATGTTGTTTTTATAATTATTATTTATTTATCGTTCTTATCGCTATTTCTAAGAATGTATTGATTGTCTTGATTTTGATAAACCACTGTTGCAATTATTTCCATGTGCTTAAGCTTTCTTTTATTACTATGCTATTACCGTTTACATTCTAGAATAGTTATACATTAATTTGATCTTGTTGGTTGCTCATTAATTATTAAATATCGTTGCTTCCATATTTTCTTGAAGTAGTCTTTGGTATTTTCAATGTTATTATAATTCGTTTAAAATAGAGATTAAACAAGTTAAATTGGCCAATGAGAAAATCTTTCTGTCGGTTTTGGAGGCCTTTACATTGTAAAAGACGGAAATTTAGTTTAATTTCATATTTTTTGTTTGTTCAAAATGGCCGATGAAGAAATTACCGTCGATTTCCAAGGCCTCCTATGTTAATAAGACGGGTTTTTATTTTTAAGTTATTATTTGATTCATTTATTTTTATTCATATATATTTAGTACTAACACTTTTACTAAGTGTCTTTACAGGTACCCTAAAGTCGCTTCTCATCGAAGCCATTCGAATAAAGTTCGAATACTATATTCATTATTAGGTCGTTTTTCATATTACTTGTTTAATTTATTACTTGTGTATATTGCATGTTTGTTATATTTGTATACTATTTTTACCTCCTCCTCAATTTGAAAAAATGAATTCACTCAGGACCCACAGTTGTGGATTTCGAAGGATGGCTAACAGCTTCCCTTCGAAATAACTTGAACCCCTTACCTAGAATCTTGGTTTCATAGATCACTTAATCGTTTCATAGTTTTTTCCTAAAATTAGGTGGCGACTCCTTTCAAAATTCGTGTATTCTTTAAATTCTTTCAAAATTGAATTAATTGATTATTTTTTTAGTAACCGCGACATTTCGCCCTATCTGAATATAGTAGGGATGTAAACAAGTCCCATTTACACATGGTTTTAAAAGAGATGGAACCCCTCCATACATAAAAAAGAGAAGAAGAATGAAAAAGTTATGAAATAAAGTTGCAAAAGGAACTGGGTTTCCGACATTCAATGGAAAGTGAATAATGGGGTGAATTTTGAGCATGAATGAAATTGTTGACGAAATGGGAAGAAAGTTTTGTTCATACCACATTTCATGGGGATAGCAACCACTGAGCCTAAATGACTATACCTTTTCACTCTGCCCCATTACAAGCCTTGAAAAGACCTTTTTGATCTTGAGTGATCTGGAACAAGTGTTGGTTGGAAAATAAGGGCAAACCTATTGGTGAAGTAATGCATGTGTTTATCTTTGCGAGTGTGAGAGTTGTATGTGATTCCGAAGCTTGAAATTGTTGAAGATTATTGTGTGAATACGGAATTAATCTTTATGTGAGGGAATTTGAGAACCTTTGTTGAGCTGGCACTTGCATTAGAAGCATGTGTTGTAAGATTGAGAAACTTTGGTAATGGTGAATCACAACTTGAATGTTTGAGTGCACAACTGACCCGTGCATGAGTAAGTTCAGTCTTGTTGTGTGCATTCATGATTGAGTCTTGTGTAGCAGTGTTTGAGACATCCTTTTTGAACTGTTGAAATTGAGTTTTACTTGAGGACAAGCAAAATTTTAAGTTGGGGGTGTTGATGAGTCCGAGATTTGGACTTATTTAGGGGTTTATTTATAATGGTTTAGTGTCCTCAAATGTGTATTTTGTGCCAACAATTGATATAAAACCCTTGACCTTCAGATATATGGATTGAGGAACAAAGCTACGACAGAAATGGACAACAAAGACAACACGAGAGAAAAAGAGAAAGGGCAAAACAAGCCTGAGGATCGCCGATGTCATTCGGCGACTCGCCAAGTTGCCACTCTACCGCCTAAAGTTACAGAATGATGAGGCTGGATTAGGAGCAGTTTCGGCAAATAACAATACCACTTGGCGCGACGCCGATCGCATCGACTACAGATGACCAGGTCACCAAAAGTACTAATTGAGATCCATCCAAGTGCGAATAGGCGAGACGAAAGGAAAAAGGGTGCATCGTTGAACAAGATGGCGATCACGACCTGTCTCACCTAAAATCACAGTGGTGGAACTCAGAAAAGGTGAAAAATGAAGGCGAGACGAAGTAACATCGGTGAGTCACCTAACGGTCGGCAAAGCCCGACTTACCTAACCGATTGGTTCCAAAAAGCCACACATCAAACTTGCATAAATTTATTTTTTGCAAGAGAGAGCAGGCATTTAGAAACGTGAAGAACAAAAGATTGAGAGCAAAAACACTGCCATGGTGGACTCTAGTTAAATTTAATAAAGAAGACTCTAGTTAAATTTAACTCTCGATTTTCATTTTTCTAGTTATGGAAAATGTAGCAGGTAATGAATTTCATCTTTTCACCATGATTGGCTAAATTCGTAAACTTAGTGGTTTGACAATGTGACCAATTGTTGCATTTTACTTAGTGGGTGTTATCGATTCGTGATTGTTTTTGTTAATCTGAAGTGGGTCCAAATTATTATGGTGGTTTAACTTCATCATAGCATATTTCGTGTGATAGATTTCAGAGTTTTGTGCTTGCTCTAGAGAGAAGTACAGAACCAATGTAATAATTTGGCATCCTTAGTAGTGGGTCTTGACAGGTTCAGCTTGAGAAAGTGAAACTCAAGACCCAACCTTTGTATCTAGCTCGAAAGAGTGGATTTGATGCAAACGTGGGTTGGTTAGCTTATGGATAGTGTTGAGGTTCAAGAGAACTCTACAGAAATAAAGCAATTGTTCGAGAGAAAGTTGTTTTACTTGTAGTCCACTTTACCCGCCACAAATTAGCATTATCGGTAATGATGTACACCGATTAGGTGTAATTCGGCAGTTGGTTAGTCAAGCCCCCAAGTGTTTTCTAGTTATTTGATTGTTTCTTGTTCATAATGTGAAGTGGATTGGTAACGACATCCTGAAACTTTGATTAGTAACTCTGAAGTGTGTGTTGCTCAGCTGTAAAGGTCATCGTCATACTTTCGTAGTTGAACTCAAAGAAAGCAACTCTCTGTTTGATCGACCCCAACTCAGTTGGTTAGGTTATATATGGACTAGTGATCGTTGACACTTAGAATTGGATGAAGTGACCTTGATAAGTTAATCAATCAATCCCATGTTGATCGTATTCCTCTCTATGATAGATCCGAGACAGGCTGCCTTTGGGTGATGAAGGATGGACTCATTCTGCGAGGGCATAAAAGAGTTGCTGATGATCCTGAACCAGTACCGAGCAGAAATATTCTAATCCATCTTCTCTATTGTCGCTCTTGCCTCGATCCACCTCAGGGTGGTATTAGAAATAAAAGGTGCAATCCAGCCCTTTAAATCATCCAAAGACTGAGTGATAGGCAAACCCTCATACACACGTGTAGAACCCACAGCCCTGTCGAGTACAGTATTAATATGGTCACTGTTGCACCCTACTTCCTTCCCTCGGACCATGATAGACTTCACTAGTTGGAAGGCACTGGCCTTCTTCTTTCCCTCGGGCACCAGCTCACCGTAGGCAGTGTAGAATTCCCAGACCCATGTAGGATTATATTATGTCCTCGGGGCCTGGTGAACTGCTTGAATCGGTGATACTGGAGTGTGTCCTGCAGTCTGGAGTATCTGCCCTCAAGGCCCCTCAGTGGCCAACAACTTCTCTTCTAGAATTGTCGTCAGTCCCTCGACTTTTAATCTGATGAGTAGCCAAGGAGGAGAAATATAATTTGTACTAGTAGCACTGGGGTTACAGGTGGTGCCAGAGCTGGCACTGTATCTGCTGGAGAGGAGGCTGTAGGAGCTCTCGATGACTCAGGGCTAGACCTAGCACGGATCTCCGCTCGCCTAGACTGCATTGGCTGGTCATCATCCGGCTTGGAGAACGCAGCTTGGGAGTCAAGGGGCTCTCCCTCGCTGCTAGAGTTGTGCTCCAGAACCTCAGTCATGGGATTTTTGCCCTTGCCCTTTCCTCCCTTTGGAGGCTCTGTCCTTCCCTTTTTAGGAGGATTTGCTCCCCTTTCATTCATCACTATACCTCGTGCTCTGTTTCATAAAAAGTTGCAGAAAAATAGTTCCAGACAGACTCGTCGAACAGGTCGTTGAGTCGCCGAATCACTTTGGCAAGCCAGATCGGGCTCTCCGAAAGGATTGGCTCAAAATTTCCAAGAAAATTGGAATGTCGGCAATGGGAGGGTTTTTCGGTGAATCATCAACAGCATTCTGTGAGCAAGGACCAGCCCGCCGAAAATTACAATGTATTTTTAAGGGTTAAAGGCCCATAAAAGGCGATCAAGGAAGACATTCAATGAGTCGCCGAGTACACTCAGCGAACTCAAGCTTCTCGCCGAAAGTTATAGAACCCAAAATCAATTTTAGCATGAAAATAAAGGCGATCAGGGGGATTTGGCGAACCGTCAAGAGGTTCGACGAGCTCGACTCAGCTCGTCGAACGACCCAACGTGCCTACTCTCAACCCCAACTTCCAAAATTCAACCCCGGAGCCCCCGAAAACAAAATCAAGGCACACACCAACTTAATTAGACTAAGATCCATGCTACCCATACCCCCGGGATACTCATACTTCTCCCGATTTAGCCAAATTTGGCCATTTGACGACTTAGCCCTTAAGAATGACGTCAACCGCTCCATTGGGCAAAGCACGTCATTTGGCACAAATGCGGGTTACTTAGACTTTACCTGACTAGACCCAACAATAAATGAGCACAACCTCATAATTTTGATCAATTTTAAGCACGATAATTTCTAGAAATCAACAACTAATCATTATAAGTAAGATTACGAATTCAAAACAGGAAAACAAATGCACATTAACAGATCAGAGAGGCCCAGCACACATAACTAAGATAAAAACAATTGCAAAAGAATTAAATCGCTAAACACGAGTTCGAGATTCGGAAAACCAACCTTTAAAGCTGAATAAATAAGTTCAAATGCTAGGCGACAAAGATATCCAACTTCGAACACACAATCGAAGACTAATACGTGGTAAAAACACAAAAATGTAAAAAAATATAGTGCGCGTGTGAGTTTGGGACGTTAAAAATTTAGGGAATGTGAAAGAGTTTGAAAGTTTAAACCTTTGGCCTTTAAAAAATGTCCAGTTCTCGCCCATTTGACGACATTAATTTTGCTTGCCGACCCACTCAGCGACACACAGAGTTTACAGGATCCTCTATTAATGTGGGTGTCCAAACGACGGACTAAGTCGCAATCCCCGATCTGTTCAGTGATTTGCCGACTAGTCCATGGGCCCACCAAATTTTACAGACTCTGATCTTCGAATTTCTTAAGTCCAACGGCGGTCCAGGTTGCGATCACCGACTAGGCATGTTGCTCGCCAACCTGCACTTTTCAAACACATCCTACACCTCAACCTGCAAAATAACACATGATTATTCCCAAAAAAAAAAATAAAGAAAATAAAACTTGGGTTGCCTCCCGAGCAGTGCCTTATTTAACGTCGCAGCACACCGCAAGTCCACACTGAAACCTTATTCTTGGGGTTTGCCATAGTGTCACTAGGCAACCCCCCTTACTGTCTCGGGTTTAAATGGGATGAAATCTGACCCATTTGGGTCTCCAATTATTTGATAGATACGGAGTGAGAGGTGACCGTCTGGCTAAGGGTCGATACATCGTCCTTCATCTCTTTCAAAATTTTATCGGACCCTCTACCTTGTTAACGATACGTGACAATATATTCTCAGAACGACCACCCACGGAATCCTTGGGCTTTTGGTGCTCGTGGGGAGCAATGTACATGCCCCTCTCCCCATCCCTTTCCTTCCAAGTGGGATTTGGATCCCTCCACTCTCTATGACGATCTCTCCAACCTTCATTTCTGCTCAAACCTTGGCTACCACCCTGCCGCAAGTAGTTTGAACGATAACCACCTCCTTGGTTGGCTAGGAAATTCACCTCCTCATTATACAATGCTTCAAACTTGGCCTCTTCGGGGTTCACACACCCAACACCCACGACATTGACACTCCTAGCACTATCTCCCATGACATTTTTAGATAGAATGTTAAGTTGGGTCATGAACTTGGCCATGTTTTGGTCCCTCTCTTGGTCTTTCTCCATCTGCTCCTTGGTCATTTTGAAAGTGAGTGGAGAGACCTGATCTTCGCGGGTGTACCATGCCCAGTTGATCTTGGTCATGCCATCCAAGAGCTGAGCTGCTATTACATAAGGTTGTTGCACCAAACCTCCCGAGAAAGTTGGTCAGCAACACCCTAGTTTACCGACTGAAGGCTTCGGTAAAGGTATTGCAGCAACACGTTGTCAGGCAAACCATGAGTTGGGCATTGTAGCACGAACTTCTTAAATCGTAGCCAAGTCTCGTAAATTGGCTCGCCCTCTAGAAGCTTGAAGCTCTGAATACTGTCCCGAAGTGTCATCATCTTTGAAGGGGGGAAAAACTGCACTTGAAATGTGGTAATCAGCTCTTCCCAAGAAGTGATAGAATCTCTTGGCAACTTATCCAACCACTTGCACGCTTCTCTCATCAGAAAAAAACGGGAACAATCTCAATTGAACCGACTCTTGGGATATGTTCTTGAAGGAGAACGACCCACAAACATCAATAAAATTTATGATTTGCTCATGGGGATCCTCATGAGCCAATCCACCAAATAGCCCCTTCAATTGCAAGAGCTGCAATATAGTGCTAGTAATGTGGAACACAACGTTCCCTTAAACCGGAGGAAAGCAAATAGCACCAATTCTACCCATAAGAAGAGGGTCATTAGCATTCGGCTCATTTAGATCATTTAGGTTGCCGATATCATCTTGGTGGCCCACTTGGCTACAATTGGTTCCATTCACACTTATACTCTATTTTTCAAAACACAAACAGACAAACCAAAACTAAATATAAGTTGATACACTATAACTAAAAAGAATCAAAATTCAACAACATCAAAAAATTCTCAAACAACACGACTCCCCGGCAATGGCGCCATTTTGATTAACGTTTCAATGACACTTCATCCAATTCTAAGTGTCAACAATCGCTAGTCAGTATATAACCCAACTAAATGAGTTGGGGTCGAATCCCATAGGGAGTGGTACATGTTTGAGAATCAATCGAAAAGTATAAAATATGATCAAATAAGTCATAGGATTAGACATTATCGAATAAAAACATAACTCAAATTAAGGGGTGACACGAATGTCAAATAACAGGGGGGTTTTGGTTTAATACTATCAACTACGGTAGTAACAAACAATACGAAATACAATAATGAGACAGGTTCTTGGGATGTCATTCGGTTATAGGCTAATATAGACAAATGGGTAATTGCATATGTTATGAAATACCCGAATGTTAGTGAGTAAGCTAAGCCATAGAGGGAATAAATTTTCTCTCGAACAATTTACCCCAAAAAAATTGGTTTCTCTTGAACTCCAACAAGCAAGCAAAATAAGACCAGCCTACACCTTAGTCAATTCACTCTCTTGACCTGAACCCATGTCAACCCAATATCCACTGACCATTAATCAATAATCTTTGTTTTAAAACCTTTCTCTCGAGCAAGCCAAAAACTCAAAGGCAGAACTGCATTTGCAACTACAATTCTTTAAATTAAACCACAATTACTAATTAAACTTCTAAACGACATTTAAACTAACAATTAGCAATACCCATAAACTAAATCAGCCAATAATCACATAATCACACCCAAGAATTGGGGTTTCAACTAAACATCATAAAAAGAAAAAAATTGTTACCAAATTGTGTTTCCATCAACTAGGTAAGATTAATTTCTTCCTTACAATGCTCCAAGTTGAAGAATCTCAAAGACCCACTTCCAATTTCTTAGAAGTGAAAAACTACAATTCTCCAAAGCTTAGGAAAAACTAGTCTCAATACTTAGAGTTCTCAAATTCAATCAATAATCTTTCAATAATAAAAATCTTCCTCTTAAATTTACTATTCAAAATTGTATTTATAGTCGCCAGAAATATGCTACGAAGGGTCATTCGGTGCAGTTAGTCGGGCCCGCCGACAAGCTCGGCGATTCGCCCTTTAGTCAATGTCCTCATCCTTCTGCCTTGGCCTTCATCTTCCTCAAGTTCTATAACTTTGGGCAATCCAGCACTGCATCGCGGAACCACTGGACGATCCGCCGACTTCTCCTTTCTCTCACCAACTTGGTTTTCTCCTTCAGGGCTAGGCACACTGGAACTTTAGGTGAGATAATGGTCATTTGGCGACTCGCCAAAAGGACTTGGTGATCACCAAGCTTTCATTTCTTCGTTCTTTCAGTTCACTTTCTTCCTTTTTGAAAATTAGTGTCCATACTTTGTTCCTCAATCCATATACAAATCAAGGGTTTTACATCACTTGTTCATACAAAATAAGCATTTGAGGACACTAAATCATTGTAAATAAGCCCTAAATGAGTCAAATCTCAGACGCATCAAGCACTGATATGGGGGAGAGTTCATAAAACTCACAGCCCCCATAAACCATGTAGGCAACGTGGGTAGAAAGGGTCATACTTTTTAGATAATTCCTTAATAATTTTTAGCGTAGACTAATGGATACAGTTAGTAGTAAGTTCTATACCCCGGCAAAGTATATGATAGTTCTGGCAGTGTGGGCTAGACGTTGTATCATCACATAGCTCATAGTGATGGTTGTCATCTAGAAAATCTACCACATAGTACTTGTATTTTTATATACAAAATAGAATTAATATTGTATTTTTCAATATATTTAGTTGCTATCTACTATTTTAAAAGTTTTTCTTCATATTACATATTTATCACTTCTTTATATTGAAATGAGTTGTGTGTAGACGAGGTAAGTGCTTCTTCAGTTTCAGTTCAAGATTATGTCATATTTTAGATTTCCCCTCACTTGATCGTAAATTCAATGTACTCACTCCATTTCACCTGGATCGCTTTATGATGCAGATACAGGTAATCAGGATCAGCATCCAGCGCTTCGTTGATCTGGTCGAGTTCCAGGGTTATTTGGTGAGCCTCCTTGCTTCCAGAGGATCCCTCTATTATGTTCTACCATTTCAGTTTTGTTATGATGATTGGGAGTCTTGTCCCATTATCCCTCATAGTATTAGAGTCTTCATAGATAGATAGTTAAACATTATAAGTTAATGATTTTTGTTCATTTCACTTATTGATGTCTGAGACTTGAGTTGCCACTTTGGCTCATGAATGTTTCTTTAAATATTCTGAGTTAGTTATTTGAGTTAAAGCTTTCATTTCTGTAGATTCTATGTTGAGTAATTCTTCCGCTAAGAGTTAAGCCAGGCCAAGGGTTCGCTTGGGGCAGCAATGGTTCTTGAGTGTCAGCCACGCCCAGGGTGTAGGCTCAGGGCATGACAATATACTTAACAAGGATTGAGAAATCCACCTACCTCAAATAATTGAACAATCACTTTGGGACTTGAGAAATCCACTTGCCTCAAATAATTGAATAACATTATGGGAAATTTTCGCATATGGCCACTCAAAAATAGCTTAATTATTCGCCGTATCTATAGTTTTCTAATTCCTATTGGTAGATACATGTTAGAGGGAGGTGAGAGGCGAGCGAGTTTGGGAAAGGGAGGAGAGAGGCGAGAGACGAGTGAGAGAGTGGAGAGAAAGGAGAGAGGCAAATTGTATATGTATATATGTTATATTGTATATATATCCGTCAAATAATTGTATATATGTATATCTTGCTAGCGATATTGGGAGAGAGAGGAGAGAGGTGAATGAGTTTGAGAGCAAGAAAGAGGCGAGCGAGAGACGACAGAGAGTAGAGGGAGGCACACAGTATATGTATATCTGTTAGATAATTGTATATATGTAACTATTATACATTTGTATATTTTGGGAGCAAGATTGGGAGAGGGATGAGAGAGGGGAGCGAGAGAGGGAAATGAGTTGACAAGGCAAATTGTGTGTGTCTGTGTGCGTGTGTGTGTGTAAGCAACATATTACAACTAAAATTAAGTCGTGAACCGTAATTAATTAAAACTATAGTTATGTTAGCTAATTAACTAGTATATGTTCGTTTGTGTGTGTGTGCATGTGTGTGTGTGTAAGCAACGTATTACAACTAAAATTAATTCGTGAGCTGTAATTAATTAAAACTACAGTTATGTTAGCTAATTAACTAGTATATGTTTGTTAATCCGTGTAATTTCCCCTAATACTATTGCTTAATTACACATTTGACAATAACTTAATTTAATTGTTGATATATATAAAAAATCTTGATGATCTTTTTTGTTGGAAATATTTTAATTTTTGTTACCATATTTTGTGAATAAATTTAAAACTTTAAGATACAAATTGGTTTGCAATAATATAATTTTATGATTGCCAAAATAATTTTTTTGTTGGAAAAATACTATGGCCCGTTTGACCACAAATATTGTTGGGAAAACATGGAAAAAATAGAAATTAGTGTTCGGCCATATAACTTATCATTACATGGCAAATATATTTGAAAAACATCCCAAGTTTCCCAAAAAAAAAAAATACTAGAATTTGGGAATTTTTAGAAACTTAAAATTATCCCTAATTTTTTGTATCTTGTAAAAACACCTCTCATTTATAGTTTTGGGCTAAATTTCATTCCTAGTTTGTTGTACAAACTTCATACTGTGTATACATATATATTTTATATAGTTTTTATCCAAGTTTGCTTTCCAAAGTCACTACAAATTATTAGTATTAATATTTTTTTGTATCAAAATCAATGATATTTCCTTCTAGTTTCTTCCTCTTTTTCAAATTCATATTAATTATGTTCGTTATCACGACTTTTCACGAAATATTTTTATTATAAAATAATAATACAAACTTATGTATATTTTAAATAGTTTTTAGAACTCATTAGTATAATCATATTTTTTTTAAAAGTCAAATGTTTCTCCAAAAATTTATGGCCAGACACATATTGAAACTTCACCCAAAAATTACTTGCCAAAATTATTTGGAATGTTGTGGCCAAATGCTAGTTTAATTTGGGGCAAAAATATTATCTCACTCTTTGCTATTTTCTCCAAAAGAAAATAGTTATTTCACAGAACGTGTATGGTTATATGATTTTGTTGTTTTTACCTGTTCAAGAAATTTCTTGCTAGAAGTTATGTGGGTTGTGGGTAAATTCAAAAGTCACTCTTCATCCTTGGTGATTCCTAATTTGTTATTCTTTATTACTATATATGATTTTCTTCGATGTCAAGAAGTATTTGAATAATGTCATTCTAGTTGTATTTTGCCTTTTATTATTCTCTTTATAGATTCTACATTGAAGTTTTTCATACTTATAGTGTATTTTTGTAGTTTATGATGAAACATGTGAAGGGTATAAGATTAAACAATTTGAAGAAAAAGAAATTTGGTAAGAGAAACTTATCATAATAGCAAAAAGTGTTCCTTCTTGTTAATTAGATTTATTATGTGCTAGTTACTAGGTAAAAACTTACTGAAGTTAGAGAATATATAGTAATTGTACTTGTTTTTTATGTTCAATCATATACAACAAACAATGCAAAAGTGTTATTCTTGAATTATAACAAATGGTAAATTTCTCTAACGTTAGCTTGTTCTATAAAGTACCAAAAGTTAAGCAAACGTGAAAATTTTATCGACCGTATGGTCATAGATGATTAAACCACACCCAAATCTATAAGAACTTCCTCTGACTTAATCTCAAATACTGTTGTAATCATTTTCAGCTCTGTAATAACTAAGGAATGTAAAAATTAAACATACATCTATTCATGTGTCAACTTGTTCTTCAACATTATATGTTTCGTGCGTGCACTGTCAGAAGGGCAGGCCTCCGAAGTCACCTTTATGTTAGCTACATGATGGTAAATGATTTATTTTTTTGCATAAAACGGAAACATATTAGAAATAGGATACAAAACTAGTGTAAAAATTGATTATCTTTTACCTGGAGGCTTCATCCTATTAGTATCATCTATCTTCTTCCTCATTATAATGAAATATTAAATCAAATAAAGCAAAAATAGTTCTTTTATTGTCGGGGAATTCGGAAGACATCATTCATTCTAAAAAGTATGATTAAGTTCTTGCATACTTTGATAAAAGGAAAAAAAATAGACCATCTGCCTCTCATTGCATTTGTATACCGATACAATGAAATGGTTCTTTCTATCACGAATTCAAGATTTGAAATTGGAGAGATTTGTGCTTGTATTTTATAGTTTTAAAATGCTTGTTTTTATCTCTAACGAGCTTTTTCCTTAAGCATCCTAATTTTTATCAACAATAATTATTTAATGGTTAAACCTATTTTCTTGCTACTGAAAAGCTTGTTCTACACATAGTCCATAATGCCCCTTCTGCTTGCTCTACACATTTTCTGCTTGTTTCATCACACATTGAAAAGCTTGTTCTACACGTTCACATATAAGATAATTGGAAAAGGCAATAATGCATCATCTGCTTAATTTGCAAATTACTTATTATTATCTTATTTATTGCAAATTTTCAACGCACCTAACACTAGGTAGGTTTTCAATATTCTAATTAGGAAAAGAGTCAGATAAATAATGATAGCAAGCTTATGATCTCTTTAACAATGACGGAAACTCATAAGTGAGCCTATTCCCTATATTTTTTTGTGTTTGTTTAGACCTTATTAAAGGCCACAAAGATAATTATGTGTTGTGATTCTTTTCATGGTGATACATCGAAGATGCTTAGAGTAAATTAATTACAAGTACTCATATGGAACATTCATTACATGATTTTTACCACTTTCTATCAAATGGAACGGTAGAAGTCCATTTTTTAGTGTGATCGGATGATGTTTTAGTTAGTAGATTTGTTTCTCAATATACTGGTCTATTATGAATTGCTCATTAATCTCGCTATTGCAGGCTATAATTGATGATGCTTCTTATGTACCACCGCATTCATCAGAAGAGCAAGTGAAAAGATTAACCAAGTTGTAAGTGTTCTCAAACCAATTGACTATGTTATGCACTTCTTACTTACCCAATCTTGTTATTTTCTTGAATAATCGATCTTATTTCCTTATTAAAAAAAGCTGATAATAAGAAGGCCGAGTCACTAAAGAATGCTATACAAAGAAACAGAGATATGTATTACTTATTCCAACAGCTACACATATCTATCATAAACACTTCGCTATCAAATTCTCCCAATGCTTTGATCATTTCCTTTGTCCCACTTTTAAACTATATAAAAATGGTTCGGGTCATCGTAGAAGCTAATGTAATCTCTTGTGTTCTATTAATACACATGCACAATTTTGATTTGAATATTAGTCGGAGACATAGTTTCCACAGTTTATATGTCCTAATTAACCGTGTTCATAGCCTAATATCTTTGCAAGTTTTGAATTTTTACTTTGTTGTGAAGTTAATTTTGTATCTTTTATTATAATGTTTTTCTTATTCTTTAATGCAATAGATAAAATATCATGCAGGCTGCAAATAACATACCTTCATTGGCTTCTGAATTCAGTCCCCTTACTATTTACTATACCTCCTTTTCGGTAGTACCGCTGCTGCTGGATACTACTAGAAGCATGAGAAGCGTAGTCCTGTGGTTCATGATGAATTCTGATGAGCTGAATGTTGTTAAAATTAATCATGAAGAAGCTGAAAAGTCTAGCAAATACCTACATTTTCCACAATTTGCAAGTTTGCTTTGACATTTCAACTGGGAAAGATTTTATATCATCATTGAAATTTGTATTACATTTTCGAGCAGAGCATAAACAGCAAAATAAAAGTAAGGAGATATGTAACCTTTTCTAAATCTATTCTGTTATAATTTGACATGCTCATTTATTCTTTTACAAGTAAAATTTAAATGAATTGTGAGCAATCAATCAAAAATATAACTTGTTTTTTTTCTAGACAAAATACTTGGCACTATAAGGTCACCCAAAATATATAAGCAACAAAGCATTTACCTTTTAAGCATCTATGACATATAATAACAGTATACACTTTCTTGTTGGGCCAGGTTGAAAGTTGTCTAGTCCCAAACAAGACAGGAAACCCCTTAGGCTTCTTTCAGAAACGGAACATCAAACGTTTACTTGGAAAACATGTTAGACACATATGATATAGTAAATGTCCAAACATCCTTTCAAGCATACCCGTCCGAAGAGTCAAACACGATCTATTAGTGACCGACTTTAAATCAATCATACGAATATGCTATCTCACTACCCGTCAATCTTAATTCTCGAAAGCGACTGAACCAGCCACCCAGATGAGACTATCACTGAAAAACATTCTTTTTTCGACAAAACTGAGTTACAACCGCTAGTTGTTTATATAGTGTAATGGAGAAATATGGAAATTGCAACTGTAATAACTGTTGCTTGTTGATTCTTTTTCTTCTGTAGAAGGAATTAGAATAATATTTTATTGTCTCTTTGCCTTTTTTTACTTTGCTACATTCATTACATTTGTTTTGAGTTGGGGGATTAGAAACAATATCTCTACCCCGAATTAGTAGAGACAAGGTTTATGTATATCCTGTTATCCCCAGATCCAACATATGAGAAAATAGTAGGTATCTTACTGTTGTATATCATGATATCACAATATATGAACTCAAATCTTACATTATTTTCTTTTACACAGGTTGTGGAAGGTGGGTATCAAGAATTAGTTACTAGAGAAGTGCTTCTTATTTTGAGAAGCAACCTCCATTTTATTGCCTTAGTTTTGTTAACATTTATAAGTATATCGTAGATTTTCAAGATAAATAGATTTTACTTAATATTAGTTCTTCTATAAGCAGTATGTAATGAGATATCATATCATAATTTCATATGATTTCTCATAATTACTAAATGATATAGGATAATTCTTTAGTTATTATTTTCCTTCTTTTAATATATTGTTATTTTAAATTTATATAGTTCTTCTTATAAAAATAAACTATTCCAGGTTATGAAGATTAATTTTTTTATTATTATTATTTAATGATTGTAATTTTTTCTAATTTAGTTTTTTTTTAAAAAAAATCAAATTAACGAAAACCTAGTTAAATACAAATTGTAAATAGTATCACTACTATTTTAAATCTCATTAGATGTTTGTGATTAGTGACAACATATTTTATCCTCAAAAACATAATTTTAGCGACGACTACAATCTTTTTTATAACAATCACATTTTTGTCAAAAAAGTATGACATTTAGTGACAAAGAATCTTTCTCACAAAATTACGTATGTATTATGTACAAACTAAATTTGAATATTATGACAATTATAATTGTCGCCGGTTACGACACTTTGCAGTGACAATTTTGTTTTGTCGCCAAAGGAACCATTTTTACTGATGACATTATTGTTTTCAACTACAAAATTGTAAGAAAATGAAATTGTCACTAATTTATATATTTAGGGATAAAAGGAATTTGTATGTAAAAGAGAGTTTTCCGTTAGAAAATAATGATTGTTTAACTACGAAATATATATAATATTAGAGACAAATGACATCGTCACTGATTTAAAAAAATAGATAGTGACACATTAGTTTTGTTGGTCTTAGTGACGAAAACAAATAATTACCTATAAAATTTCATAATTTTTATGCCGAACAAGTTCTTCATCAATAGTATGCATTTGGGGACAGTAAAATACTTTTGTAGTTAATACAACTCTATTTAGTGACGAAACACTAAGTTGTCCCTATATACATTTAGTGACTCATGCTTTAGGAATGAGCGATTGACGAATTATTTTTCGTCACTAAAGTTTCTTTTGTGATGAAATATGTATTTTAAGTGTCAAAATGTTTTGTCACTATTAATCAATTTTTTTGTAGTGACCCATGCTTGTATTTAGTGACCCATTCTTGCATGTATTTCTCTTTTGAGAGAGTGAGAGTTGCATTGATTCCTTATATCTTTGTTGATTTTCTTTGTGAGAGCATGTAATCATTCTTTATGTGAGAGTACTTGAATGAATTTGTTGAAACATGGTCTTGCATTAGAAAAAAAGCTATAATGAGCTTGAGTTTTTTTTTAAAATAGTCTAGTCATCATTTGAAGCTTATTGATCATGGTTGAGTGTAGTATATTGTTGACAATAGTCTTGGAATGGTACTGCATGTTAGCTCTCATTGAATATTCTTTCACACTACCTTATTGAGCTAATTGTGTAGATTTACAATCATTTGAGGCCTATTTAGCTCAACAATTAGTGTCATTAATACCTAATTATTTTCTATTCTAATGACATTTTCATAATTTGCAACTATGAAGGCTAAAGGACAGGGTAGTGATGAATGTGTGAAAGAATGGCAAAAACATGAAAAGAAGTTTAAACTCCACATTTTGTGATGGCCTATTGCAAAGGGCGGATCGCCAAATGAGTATTATCTTGACAAAAATAGACAGTGCACTAATCTAATTACTTGAAGCTAGTTGGCAAACTCACCAAGAAATGGTGATGCGCCGAGTGCAAAACACAAACAAGGTGAACATCACTCAATTCGACAATACTGGGTGAAAAATTTGAGGCTTAAAAGGTGAACAAAAGTGCTAATCGGCGACTATCCGAACAAGAAAATGTGACTCAAATGGGATCGTCGGCTAATGTTCAAACACCTAAAGCATGGAGCAAGAAAAAGGTGAGTCAAAGCATGATTGGCGATTCACCGAATGAGCTCGACGAGCCTGACTAACGTCGCTGCGCGAGTAGTGCATTAAGTTTTTGACAGAATTTTTGGACACTACAAATAGCCAAAAAGAGACAGAAAAAGGAGTTGGAGCATTGTGGAAGAGTTCTAAATATGATAGAGAAGTTGGAATTTTTTGTAGTTCGTATCAATGCGGTGCATGTGTCTATTATATCTGATAGAAGTTCTTAGTTCACTTGTAGATTTTAGAGGACTTTCGAGAGGATTTGGATTCACTATTAGACCTTATCATGACATTTGGTGAGCTGAAGTGCCAATCGGCGACTCGTCGAGTGGCTTTAGCGATTGTCAACTTTCATTATCTTCAGCTTTTTTTCATCTTTTCCGCTCTGTTTTTGCCCGGTAATGTCCTTGCCTTGCTCTTTTACCTGCATAGCTGCAAATTTAGCATTTAAATATCAGTTTAGAGCACAAAATAGACATTGAGGGCACTAATACTATGAATAACAAGCCCTAAATGAGTAAAAATCCCAAACTCATCAACACCTCCAACTTAAACTTTTGTTTGTCCTCAAGTAAATTACAAGATCAATTTGTTCAATAAGGATGTCGACAAACAGTGCTACTTAAGACTCAACGTGAATTCACACAAGAGGTTAAAACTACTCATGCAATGATCAATTATGCACTCTAAGATTCAAACTGTGACTAACCATCATCAAATAAAACTCAAGCTCACAATGCTAGCTTCAAAAGCAAGTTCAAGCTCCACAAAAACATTCAAATGCCTCACAGCAAAAATGATTCCCTGCTCACACAAGACTCATTAAATTTCAAGAATATTTTGAATCCAGCACAACTCTCACACTTCCAAAGATAAACACATGCATGATTCTACCCATAGGCTTGCCCTTATTTTCCAATGAACATTATTTTTAGCTCACTCAAGATCACAAAGGTCTCTCAAGGCTTGTAACAGGGTTAGGGGGTAAAGGTATGATAATATTTGTTTAGTGACTTCTACCTACATGAAGAATGGCCTGCACTTCACTTCTTCTCCTTTTCCTTCACTCTTTTAGATATTCACATTCAAACCTATGATTTTTTAAGCATGATTCTTTGGACACCTCATTTCTTTTGTTCTTTTCACAATCTTTATTTCAACAATTCTTTTATTTTTTGGTTTTTTTCTTCTTTCACTTCTTTTTTTTACATTGAGGGATTCCATATTTTTCAACGTGATCTTTCAAGGGCATCGTTTGCAACATGATCTTTCAAGGGTTGATTATTTTACACTTCTTGACTTTCCTCCTTTTTCACCACATCCCCAACTTAGGCTTTTGGCCTAAGTTGGCTATTCAAACAAACCAATGCTTCGTGAAGGTTATAGGAGATGGGTCAAAGAGGTCAAAGTTATTCATGTTTCATTCAAACAAAAGGAATACGCTCAAATGGTGCCAGGCTAGGTTTACACTCTCACAAGGTGGTCACAAAGAGGTATCATAGCAATTTTGGTTTATTCTTCACAAATTGTGCCTAAGCTCATCTCAATCTTTTGCTTACAATAGTGAATTGAACTAACGGGGAAAGTTCTAGGTATTACGAAGCACTTATTTCAAAGAATCCTCACCACACACGACATTCAACACAATCAACAAACAAGACCCTACAATTTTCAGCTTACGTGCAACGATCATCACAAGAGATCTACTCAACAACCGGCTAGTCACAATGAGATGCTAGGAGTTCACATATACCTTATGCAACTCAATTTGCCTTATCGGAGCCGTACACTCATATCTTTCAATCGAGAGCACTATTCAAGTCATCGGTTTTTACCACAATCGACACTCGAAATAGCAAGAAAACAACCACATTCAAACACATCAAGAGGTGGCATTTTTTTAAATTGGTTCAAAACCAACCCAAGCACAACGACCTCTACCTGGGAGGCATGCACATCAATACGCTGGCCAGATAGCCCATCTTGTACAACATAGCCTGGGTGATCGGTGATCAAGAAGAAGTAGCTACAACAATAATAGGGGGATAAGTACTAGAAGGTACACAAGTCAAACTGTCAGGGTACCTGTAGGCTCACTGGCCTTTGTGGGATGAATTGCCTCTGTTAACAACATATCCACGTCAACTACCAGTGAATTATCCATTGGTTGAACTCTCCTCCTATCAGCCTCATCCCTCATTTACTCGGCCTCCATCTTTTGGATGTCAGGAAAGGAAGTGGGGTCACTTCCACATCCGGCTTGGCTTCAAAGGGACACAATTCTGTAATCAATACTAGGAAGGGGAGAGAGGTCTGGCTCTACTTGGCCCTCATGGACATCTCTTGCTCTATGATCGGACCTAGATTAATATCATCTTGGTCAATGATGGATCCCAGCAATGAAGCCTTCGGATGCTTGAGTATAGACTCGTTCTGGGAGGGCATCAAAGTGATGCAGATATATTCGAGCCAATATCTGGCAGCTACATTTAGCTCCTTCTTCTCTATAGAAGCTTCAGCCTCAATCTAAGATGGTGTGATATCGGATATCAATGGTGCTAAACAACTCTTCAACTCATCGCGGGTCTTTTTTCCTATTTGATCCACCAAGAAGTAGATTATAATCCTTGTGTAACCAAGAACCTCATTGATATCGGTGCTGCTGCACTTCACTCTCCTAGCCCGCACTATAAAATGGTCAACAGGATTGAAGGAGCTATCCTTCTACTTCCCTTTAGGAACGTATGAGCCTCGAGGCTTGGTGAAGATCTCAAACCTGTGGAACTTAATGGTGTTCCACACATTCGGGTACCAGTCTACAACACTGTATTTAAGCAAATGGTTCATCTAATATCGTCTTCAAACCCTTGTCATTTAATCTATTAAATGACTAAGGAGGAAAAGCCTGAACTAGTTGTACCTGCTTTACTACCAGTGTAGGAGGTGGTAGAGGCCTAGAAGACATCGGGATCCGAGGTGGATCATGCATCACCTTGGAGTGTAGCTCCACTCTCCTAGCCTTGAGAAGTTGATCGCCTTTCGGCTCAGATGTGGAGACAGGACAACTATCCCCCGAATGACCCTCACTTTCAGAGGTAGTGAGGTGGGTGGCATAAATTCCCTCGTTGTCGGAGCTCTCTACCACTGGTGGTGGCACTACGTGCCCCTTTCCTTTCCCCTTCCTCCATGTCGGAGGAATTTTAGTCATTGCATTTTCGGATGGTGCATCCCTATCGTTTATTACAATGCCCCTTGCCCGCTTTCGGGGCGGTTATTTTCTCCTAAGTACATCTGGTCTAGCCATACCTGCAAAAAAAAGTCTAATACTTTTGCCTTTGTTC
This sequence comes from Solanum raphanifolium, assembly GCA_036250405.1. Classification (NCBI taxonomy): domain Eukaryota; kingdom Viridiplantae; phylum Streptophyta; class Magnoliopsida; order Solanales; family Solanaceae; genus Solanum; species Solanum raphanifolium. Next base: position 8,954 of record JAJOOE010000332.1, on the reverse strand, counting down.
AGGAAAATAAAACTTAGAATGGAAAAATTGCAGGAAAGCTCGCCGAACCCATTTGGCGAGCAATGTCGGGCTCGCCGAATGTTCCAGAACAATATTACTTAGAAGTCAGCACAAGCCAGCGATGTGCAGGGCCTTTCGGCAGATCGCTGACACCATTCGGTAAACTAAAAGTAGCTCCCCGAATGTAACAAAATATTTTCAAAACAATTGGGGCGCAGAAGGGAATTCAGCGAGTCACAGAATGAACTCGGTGAGCTCAGGCGTATTGCCAAAAGTTATTGAACCAAATTCACACAAAAGGGGGTAAAAAGGCGATCCAAGGATCTTTAGGCGAACCACTGATCCACTCGACGAGCCTGACCCAGCTCGCCGAATAGTCCAACCTGCCAGATTTTGACCCCAACCTTCAAATTCTAACCTGCAGCACACGAAAACAAAATTAAACACATATTCTATGCAATTAAGCCCAAACCCATACTACTTGTGATCTTGGGGTACTCTAACTTCCCCAAATTTCGCCAAAATTGGCCAATCGACGTCTTTTACCCTTAAGAATGACAATAACCGCTCTATCATTGGGCAAAATCATACAAATGGCACAATTGGGGTTACTCAGGCTTCACCCCCACTAGAACCAACAACAAAATCAACACAACCCATAAATTTTATTAATCAAACACACATGATTCCACAATTAAAGGACAATTAACATGATTTAGGATATCACATGCACAAAACACAATAATCAATACAAATAATCATTTAATGTTATGCAAATAACAACAGGACAACGATTAGGCATTAAAAATTACAAAAATATAAAGGTGATGTTTGGGTAACTAACCTCAAAAGCAGATATTTACACGCTAGGCTAGATTAATGCACCAAATTTCCCCCGACCAAGTTATCCAACACAAAATGCAAGAAAATGTTAATACATATATATAAAAATATGCAGTTGTGAAAGTGTGGAAGTCAAAAAGTATGAAATGAGGGAGATTTTTGAATTTAAAAATGGTTTTGGCCTTTTGATCTTTCAATCCGCGCGTCAATTGGCAATGCTCAGTTACGTCGCCGATCCATTCGACAATCTGCCGAATGGATCTTAAGCCCGCTGAGTTTTATAGAACCACTAGCTAACTAGTTCGTCCAAACGGCGATGCAAATCGGGCTCGCTCACCTGTTCGGTGAGTCGACGACTGGTACTTGACTCGCCTAATTGCTTCTTTTCCTAAAATTTCAACTTGTACATTCAACACTTTTTATTCAAACAACAGTAATAAAAGTTTAAAAACATTGTTTGCCTACCAAGAAGCACCTTATTTAACATCGTTGCACGACATGGATACACTTCCAAGGTTCAGTCTTTGGGCTAACCAAGTTATCAGTTGGTAAACCTCCTTTTGGCCATAGGTTCGAATGAGATGAAATGGGACCCATTTGTGTTTCCAGTTGTTTAATGGACACTGAGTGAGACGTAACCATCTGGTTTAGAGTTGAGACTTCATCCTTTATTTCTTTAAGCACTATGTCCGACCCTTCCACTTTATTGACAAAGATCCATTTGGGTCATCATTTTTGCATGTTTTCTTCCCACCGTTGGTCTTTTTTTATTTGTTCCATTGTCATCCTGGAAGTAAAAGGAGACACATGATCCTCCCTAGTATACCAAACTCGGTTTATCTTCGTCATCCCATCAAGAAGAGTTGACTCTATCTCAAAAGGCTAATGCATAATTCCTCCTCAAACAAGTTGATCAGCCACACTTTTGTTCATCGAGTATAGAATCTGGTTGAAGTGTTGCAACAACACGTTGTTTGGAAGTCCGTAAGTCGAACATTGGAGTAACAACTTCTGAAACCTCAGCCATGTTTCGTTGAATGGTTCACCATCCAAGCGTTTAAAGCCCTTAATATTGTCTCTCAATGCCATCAACTTTGAAGGAGGGAAAAATCTTATGTAGAATACCTCGGTAAACTCTTCCCAGGACGTAATTGAATCCCTCGGTAGATCAGCTAACCATTTGGTCACTCCCCCCATCAAAGAAAACGGAAACAACCGGAACCGGACTTACTCTTGTGAGATGTGATACGCTCAAATTACACCTCCCTAAAAAAGTATAAGCGATCGTTATCAAGTAAATAACCCAACTTGTAGGTTGGAGTCGATCCCACGAGGAAAATGGTTTAGACTTTACTTTAACCAACAATTATATTCAATTAGCCAAAGTACTTCCAGAAACAAAGAAATAAAAAGGGGGGAGTTTGGGAATCAAATTGTAAGAATTCCGTAAGTAATCAATAATCAAAAGTCAATTTCGGTTGTTATCAAGATAAGAAAATTAACTAGGGTAAACGTGTTCCCCACAAGCTCATAACGCAGTAATCCTAGTAATCGCAGTCCTTTCCTAGTGGCTTACATACAAAGTGATAAGTTAGGTATCTCTAAATCCTTGATTCGGCATCTAGAGAATTTTACCCCGCACCTTCATCTGGCTATGTGTGTATAATTTACTAACCCTTACTTTGACCTCATATTAGACATCATAATCGATGTTTGGCTTAGTTATTACTTCGCACCAATCGACACTAGCCTATTAGATAGTATCACACTAAATCTATGTTGATAATTCCTTTCTTGTTGATTACCTCCTTGATCCGGCAACTAACAACAAGGCGAGTTCTAACGCGTGCCTTCGTTAAAAGGACTTTTAAACGAAAGAATTATCAATTCACGCAAAACACTATTCAAGAATTACTTATTTACTAGTCATACTTTGTTAATCGCTCATGGTTCCCACAACCCTAGTTGTGGATTTAGTTACCCATATTGGCAAGAACACAATTCATGATATTCGATGAAGAAATCATGAAATTACATAACGAGAATAATAAACCCAGAATTTCCACTTGAATTTCCCAGCCAAAATCTTCAACACGAATGTAGGAAATCAATAATTTCTAGGGTTGCAACTTAATCTCCAAAGTCACAAAGTAAAAATAGAATAATAATGTCTAACCCCCAAAAACGAGGTTTACATGTCCTATTTATAGAAAACAAATCCTAAATTAAAAGAGAAATAAATTAAGGAAAGTTTTGTTCAGGTACGCGTTTTCAATCCACGAGACTGACTTACAGATCGTTGATGGATCTACGGTCCGTAAGTCCCTTCCGTCAGTCAGGACTTAGAAAACATTTCAGCTTCCAAAAACCAGCTTCTCTGAAGCAAACGACGGACCAGCAGTACGGACCGTAGATCGATCTACGATCCGTCAATCCCCTCCGTAGGTTCATACTTAGCATCTTGAAAAATCAGGTATTGGAACCCTCGTAGTATCACTGTACGGTTCAACAGTACGGTCCGTAGATCAATCTACGGACCGTCAATAGACACCGTGGTTCCACACTTCGTCAGATTTCCCTGATTTGTCCTCAATACCATGTCTGCTGATCTACGGTCATCACCTACGGACCGTGAATGGACCTACGGTCCGTAGATCACCTCCGTGAATGCCCTGTTTCTGCATTTCTTTCAGCTGTCTCTATACTTCCGCGCCTGAACATTTTTCCTGCAAAACATGATAAAACCAATATAAAAAGGCCCTAGACACACACAACTTGTAAGTGAAATGTATTAGAAATACCGTAAACTCACGGTATATCAACACCCTCAACTTAATTTCGTTGTTTGTCCTCAAGCGACACACTACGACTCTAAATGACACTTGTATAGAAGCAAGCATTTTCAAACCCAAGCAATCACATGGCTCTCTACCTTCCTCATTGTTTGGGTGCACATTCGTTCTCTTAGACTCGACAAGCCAATTCATGTGGATCACACCATGACACAGATTGACCAACTGACACACAAAATACACCTTCTCACTATCACCAAAGTACCAACTTTTCGACAATGTAACTAGTTCCCTTACTTCAAACGAAATGCCTTTTTCCCAAGATTGAATGACATTCATGGTATAAGGATTTATTCAACACTCACGCTCAGAAGTAATTTCAAATACAGTTAGTGCTCAATGCCATAAGCTTGCCTTTATTTTCACTGCTTAGACTCTCCAAAATAGACTCTAGGATCACTATAGGACTTTCTTGGCTTGTAACGTGGTACATTTGGGTACTGCTTAGTGACTTTCTGCCATCCTTGACATTACACTCGGCTTCCAACTTCTTTTTGCCCTATTTTTGTCGTCCTATCGTTTTACTTTATTTCCCTTAATTTTCTTCAACCACGAATGTGACTTCAGACTTTTTAGATATTTTCTCTTTTATTTCATTTTTTTCTTTTAGCTTTCAACAAGTTACATCCTTTCTTTTCGCTCTTTTTTTTTTTTTTTTTTTTTTTTAAGTTCCCTCTTTCATAGCCACCCTCAACTTATGGATTTTCCATTATTTGAGGTACACAATACCCGATGTTAGGTCAGGGCCAAGATTGAAATTACTTTTTACATTAGCCACCCTCAACTTAGGCTTTTGGCCTAAATCGAAGTGCACATGTCCAAGGAGGGACCGGGGCCAACAAAGTAGATTATGGGGAAAGTGAGTTCAAGGTTTAGAAAGAAATGGTTTAATTTTAGGCTCAAATTATTTGGATCAAAGGGAGCATTATTCATTTGGTTAGATCCTTCTTTTAGGCAATTTGTGGATTTTTTTTTCAGAACAATGGCCTATGATCACTTCCTATCCTCTAGATTGAATTATCTTAGCAGGACTAACGAGGCAAGTTCTAGCTTTGCACAAAAACTGTTTGAACACTCAACGATTCTCACACACTTTTGGCACATAGTTCCATCATTCGGTTATTAGCTTACCCAGTTCAAGTTTCAGCTTAAGTCATGCTTTCAAGTTGGTTCATGATTATGTCATACTCAAAGCCAGCACATTCAACTAATCGTAGCCTATAACTTCTAGCATGCATCCCAAAATCTGACGGGTATCATTTTTCATAACCCATCATGCTTCATTCTGTATCATGCTTCTACATATACAATCCTAAGACATGCCGGTTCAATAAAAATTAAACAGTCCCTTGGGGAAAAAGAACACAAACAAGAAAACCCCAAGAGAGGATTCATGAGTTGGGTTATTCAGATTTCACCCTATCACTCATAATCCATTTACCCCACCCCCAACAAAAATAGATACAGTTGTCCCCAATGCATACATAAACATTAAAAGAAAATGGAATGGGTGAAGCAAACCTGTGGCGCAAAGCGCCGGTGAATCATCAACAAGCAGGGGGGTCCGGTTTCCCGGAACCCGCTGGACCAACAGTGGGGGCACCCGCAGAAGTGCCCACATCAGCAATCATAGCACCCTCAGTAGTACTCTCAAACAATCTCTCCGCACCATCAGTGGTGCTCACCACGTCCCTCAAAACAAGCTGAACCTCTACAACTGGGGCAGAGCTCGATGCCCCTGCAACTCTCTCACGCACCCTCTGCTAGCGCAACTCTTCGTCTACAATGGAAGCCCTCCTAGCCTCCTTCTCCTGCCGACGCTGTCTATTGTGAGCTTTCTTTTCCTCCGTGCGATGAGAACGGTGTTGCTTGCCTTTGGCATGTGTTGGTGCAGACCCCTCATCGGCGGTCCCACTAAATAGAGCATCTAGCACTGTATCATCAGCCAGTGTAGTAGGAGCAGCCTGAGTCTCAACTGAAGGTGCAATAAGAATGGCATCAACGTCAGTCCGGAGGCTGGCTACGTCAGCCTGCAAAGCAGATAGGTCTATGGCCGGAGCTGATCGCTCGAGGACTCGCAACTCAAAGGCATCAAGACGCTTATTAACAGCCTGGACCTTCCGGTCCATCATCCCTTCCATCCTGCGCTCCATTCTGGCCTCGGACTCGGCTATTGACTTTTAAATCCACGGCTGGATGTGATGCAACAGGGTGGCCATCTGAGCTTCTAACTTCTGTACTCTGGCCAAAGGGACAACAGTAGCTCCTAACTGCGGTGTGGACCTGGAAGAGCAAGGAGTCATACTAGCTGCCTGAGATGAGGAGCTCGAGATAGTGTCGGTGTGATCGGGGATTCTATGGTCATCACCCTGTGCCTGATCCACTGTGTCTTCAAGATCGGCACCTAAAGGGGGTACCTCAACCGGAGGCTCTCTGCGAGGTGCTGCCACATTAGCCTCGTCTTGAATAAGGCCGATGTCCAATGCCCCTGTAGGGTGGACTAACTTATCGCCATGCCAGATCGTCACTCCAGAGTCCCTGCACAAATGGAAAATTAGACAGGGGAAAGGGTAGGTGGTGGAGGTCCTGAATGCCCTCTCATGAATCTCTACTAGCAGCATGCGGGCAAAGTCGATCTCCACTCCTGCTACCAATGCTGCAACCATGACCGCTCTGTCCCAAGTGACTTGATTATCAGCTTTTGTAGGCGACACTTAGTTACGCACCAGCAGCCAGAAGAACTTGGCCACAAAATTTAGTGTGGCCTTCCGGATGCCCAACCGTGGAGCGGTAACCCATTCCGCATGCTCGCCATCTGCAGCAATGTACCGGGCCAACTATAGTAGAACAGCCTCTCGCTGCTCAGCATTCCTCTGGAAAGCACCACTCCGCACGATGTCCCATCTGTAGTCAAACTCAGCTGTGTTGAGAGACCAAGAGTGACTTGTAGTAGGACCATAGAGAAAGCGTCTGATCGTAGCAGGCGATATGTCCACCGGGCACCCTCGAACCAAAGTGGAAGTGAGCGGATCCTGCTCTAGTGGATTTGACCGCTTGGAAATGGAACCGCGGAGAGTGGCAGCATAGGAAGCATAGAACTCCCGCACAATCTCCTCGTTGTACATCCCTGGGTCTCGAGCCATCCAGTCACACTTATGAAGGTTGAACAGCCGGTGAATGTCTGGAACAGTATGCAGACTCCCCGTGAGGACTCTGCGCTCCTCTGTAATTAGTCGGGCCATCTTTTGTTTGTCGTTGACCATCTTAGAATCCCTATAAGTTTGCCATTGACCCTCTACACACCACCTATTTAGCTCGCCTGCTACAGGAGTGGGGGCATCATTCCGTGGTGCAGGTATGGACTCTGAGCTATTTGCCTCTTCATACGAGGCTACTCGGTCATTCTCTCCAGACCCTGTGGATGATTTGGCATTGGACCCTGTAGCATGGGCAGACTCAGATCATGAAGAGTGTGCAGACTCGGAGCTTAAACCATTGGCAGATTCGGACACGGACATAGACCCCTCTGAACTGGAAGCAGTCCCAGTTGGTGACCCGATCAGTGTGTGATCTTTATCAGACTAGGAGACAGTGACTACGTTGGGAAGCACCTTCCGGGGGTACCTCTGGGTGCAGCGCGAGAAGTCCTAGGGTTGAGAGGCACATATGTTGGATCAGTGTCGGCATCTGTGTCCTCATCAATTAACCGAAAACTAGGGGCAACAGATTTTGACTTGCCCCTCTTTGAGTACGTGACCATCTTCTTGGGTGCCATTGTACCTGCTGGAGCGATATTAGTGCCTGAGACTAACCAAAACTATACTAAGACAAAGTAGAAAGACTATAAACGATCAACAACAAAATCCCAAAAATTTTCAGATAGATGCTACAATGGTCGTCCACGGGGGAGACCTACGATCCGTAGACTGATCTACGGTCCGTGGATATCTTCGGTGGATTAGGGGGCCTAACATATAGATCGCAGATGGAAACCACGGAAGTGCAGAACGGTCTGTAGATGGATCTACGAACCGTAGTCCACCTCCGTGGTTTCACACTTGGTGAAATTTTTCATGTGCATCCATTTACGAACCCCATCTACGGTCCGTAGATAGATCTATGTTCCGTAGATGGGGTATCGTGGATGCTATCTGTGCCAGGTATCATACATTTTTAGCCTTAGTTGCCAACATTAACACAATCTCATCATGTATTTACAACACTAAATTATGCTAGTTCTTCATTTTTAAGATTTCGATCGATAATTATACCAAACAATTTAGACTAGTTGTGGAACCCTAATTCGAAACTAGCATATAGTTATTACAATCACATACAATAATGCTACACAATCACTATCTATAGTTCCAAGGGCATTGTACTATTCAAGTTTATCATGCAATTTCATCTAACAATTACCCAAGGTCAAGACACAACTCCCGACTTTCTATATTCAATCTATGAATCGAAATTCAAAGTGAAGGGAAAAGTCTATTACCTTACAAGCAACAAGGAGTGGGGTGATTGCGTGATGATACTTAGCTTAGGAAGACCAATGATTCACCTCTTCGTTACTGACTAAACACCGGACCCCTTTTTTTTTTTAGATTATGGGATGGGTTGTTTTTAAAATGGAAGGAAAGTTGGGGAATTATGGGAGGAATGATATGATGGAGGAGTTATGGAGTGATTTGGGGAGGTTAGGGATTGTTAGAAACGGTTTTGGGAGTAATGGAGGGAATGGGAATGGTTTAAAACAAATGGGGGTTTTTAAATGGGGGAATCCGGGTCGGGTCAGACAGCCTGAGGTATGGACTCCCGAGACCCCGTCTACGGTCCGTCAGTCGATCTACGGTCCGTAGATCAGAACCGTAGATCACTCATACACTTAAAACGTTAGAAACTTACTTGGGATCTACGGGCACCATTTACGATCCGTTGATGAATCGACGGACCGTCGATTGTGTCCATAGACTTCTACACCAGACCATTTTCTGAAGAATTTTCGTGGTGTACCTGCACATGTAGCAACCAATAGGCTATTCTTTTTACATTTTCTGGACACTTTTTAGACATGGACCCTATTCTAATTCTAGCCAACACTTAGTACAAAACTAAAATTTGATACATGGAATAAATCGAACAGCGGAAACTACTCGAGAAAAAAAAAACGGTATCCTATCGTTGGCTAGATTGTACATCTTAGGTTGCCTCCCAAGCAGCATTTGATTTAACATCGCGGCACGACACAGTCCTCTT